>CAUYLG010063273.1:0-33733 GCA_963573385.1 Cacajao melanocephalus
GGAGTTTTTGTCCTTTTGTAACTGCGTTATTTCACTTAGCATAGTGTCCTCAAATTCACCCATGTGTTGGCGTCAGAATTTCCTTTTTCTTAAAGGCTGAATGATATTCCATTGTATATATATACCACATTTTGTTTATCCGTTTATTTGTTGATGGACACTTGGGTTGCTTCCACCGCTTGGCCACCTGAATAATCTTCTTAAGAACCTGGATGTGCAAATACTTGTTCAAGACCCTGCTTTCAATTTTCTTTTTTCTTTTTTTGAGACAGTGTCTTGCTCTGTTTACCAGGCTGGAGTGAAGTGGTGGACTTTGCTCACAGCAACTTTCATCTCCTGGGTTCGAGCAATTCCTGTGCCTCAGCCTCCTGAGTAGCTGGGACTACAGGCACGTGCTACCACGCCTGGCTAATTTATTGTATTTTTAGTAGAGACAGGGTTTCGCCAGTTTCCCAGGCTGGTCTCTAACTCCTGAGCTCAGGCAGTCCGCCTGCCTTGGCCTCCCAAAGTGCTAGGACTACAGCCTTTGCTTTCAGTTCTTTTGGGTATATACCCAGAAGTGGGATTGCTGGATCATATGGTAATTCTGTTTAACTTTTTCAGGAACCACCATATTTTCCATAGAAGCTGCACCGTTTTGCATTCCCAGCGAGAGTAAACAAAGGTTCCAGTTTCTTCACATTCTTGCCTATACCTTCCACTTTGTTTTTTTCCTTCCTTCCTTCTCTCTTTCTTTTGTAACAGACATCATAATAGGTAGGAGTTTTGGGCTTTATTTTAAACCTATTACTTTATTTAATCTGTTAAAATATTAGAGGTAGGTCATGTTATCTCCATTTGAAAGAAGAGGAAACAGGTGTAAAGGTGTTGGCTGCTGAGAATTGGAGCTGGCATTTGAGCCAGGTAGCATGGTTCTCGGACCTGAGCTCCTACTACCCTGCTGTCACTGCCTCCCTTGTTATATAATGATGCAGCAAGTTCAAACAACAAAGAAATGTTTGTGAAAGCAAGTGAGCTTTTTTCCCCAGTTCCAATACCATGCATACCTTCTAATTAATCTCTGAAAATGTTGGCATTTTTCTTTCCAAATGCTGGGTGTATTTCTGTGTTTTTACATGTATTTTTTAAATGAAATTTTTAAAGCGTTCATGCTTTTCATTTTGTTCTAATACTACTTCTTCTTACTCTGCTTAATTGATTAAAGATATCATTCCAGTCCACTACATATCGATGTACCTCATTCTAACTTATGATGGCATTTGGCAGAAATTTAACTTGGTGTAATTATTGCTTTATTGGTATAACCATTAGAAAGAAGATTTCAAGGAACGTTCTTACTTGCATATTTTATAGTTCCTTTTTCAGAATAAGTTCCAAGAAATGGAATTTCTGGGTAGAAAGACAATAAACTTTTTTAAATGTTTGAGCCTAGACTGAAAAGCTGACTCACACAGACCATGAATTAACTAAGATCTAGCTAGACAAAAGTCCTTGGCTGCCTCAAATTCGTTAAACAAGTACAGTGCCTGGGAGAAGACTCCAGAACTGCTCAGTTGACTGATCAGAGAGGTTTCAGCTGGGCATAGCCTGCTTCATGGAACCCGACATATCAGCTAGATGTTTGACCCACTGGATTTGTCCCAATTACCAAGAGTGTTCTTGCTGTGAAATTCCTTTCACCTGGGCAACTAGAGAGGCTATGGTCATAGCTAAAAGAAACAAAGAGTGAAGCCTGTCCTTTGGTTTGAAGGCTATGCTTTAATTTGATCTTTTGGCCATTTTAAACTTAGGTTCAGTAACAAATTTAAATAGGCTATCAGATAAATAATGTTATCAGAAAAAAATTACTATGGAATAAAAGTGATATTTGAAATAAACTATCAGACTTATACACACACACACACACACACACACACACATACATATGTATTTATGCATGTACATCGTGGGTAATTCCAGTGTATACCAGGGACATGATATTCGTATTAGTGTAAGCCACTTGGAAGTAAAGTTTCAAAGTAAAATTGATTGCTTTTTTTTTTTTTTACCACCATTATTTAAGAGTATATACACATTACAGAATTTTAGAATATAAAGTTAAAAAAGCCCAAATGGCTTCACCATACACATTATAAAATTTCATGTTGTCCCTAGCCTGTCAGCTGCAGAAAATGACTGACAGAATGAGAGTTTGATACCCAAATTGAGATGACTGGCATTTAAACAAAATCATACTTTTAAATAATTTGGGTTAATAGTGCTATCTAGTATACAATGTGTGTCTCATTCTTGAAATACCGAGTGACTAATGTTTACACGATCATTAGCTTTAACATTAGACTTAATCTTCAAGTCAACATTATTCATGAAAACCTTCACTGAAGAAAATTTATTGCTTTTCATAGTAGACCTTCCTGTTTCACTGACATTTACATTTTATCATTTTAACTATTAGCTCTTGCAGTCTGCCTAGCAAAAGACTTTTTTCCCCTTCAGGGTGTTCCTTGGTTTAATTTGATTGTTATAAAGATGCATAAAAGCAGATTCTAGAAAGATTTTAAAGTATAGAATGCTTGATTTCTGAGAAGTATACTTCAAAAGGAAGAGTAACCGAGACCTTCTCAACCTTCCGTAGATTTTTAGATAAGGGGACTGTGGAGGAAGAAGTACAAGCCCTTTCTAATGGAATAGAGTGAATCTCTGCATGGACCCTCAATGCTGGGATACCAAATAGATCAGAGCGGAGAATACCAGGATTGAGGCACTCTTTTAAGTTGGGCCCCAGGGTGCCCAACCCTTCACTTTGTTGTGCTGCCAACTTACAGCTGAGTGCCAGAAATCTGTGTATAAGACAATTCTGATGGAACTTTGGATTTAGGAGGGGGAATTAGATGAGACTAAAATAAATGCTGCAAATGGGAGGAATGTGTATTACGACATATACTTGATTTACGAAAAGCCACGGGGCTTCAAATGGGATGAAACAACAATGTTTTTAAGGATAAGTAGGTTTAGTGGAGGAGGTGGTGTTTCAGAAAGACCAGAGAGAATGGACTGAATTTTAAGTAGCAAAAAATGGAGAACGGAAAGACTATTCCAGCTGTGGGCAGAGGCACAGCCCAGGAAAGCACTGGAAAGCCTGAGCTGCCCCGCTGGCTGGAGCTCAGGACCTGGGAAAGGGAGGCAAGGCTGGAGAAGCAGATGGGGGCGAATGGGGAGAGCTCTGGAAGCCAGCAGCAGAACCTTAACTGGGCCAGCAATGGCATCCTTGAGGATTTTGAGCCGGAAGGATATTTGATAGGCGATTACAGCAAGCAGGTTAACCAGCAGCATGCAGCGTGGGGTGAAGGCAGGCTGTTGGTGTGATACCCTGCAGAATTAGCAGGAATGAAATGCTGGGGGCAGTGGGGAGGAGCAATTTCAGGAATAGCGGAAGCTCACTGTGTGCAGTGACTAATTGGCATTTACCCCTGTGCAGCAGGGTGGAGAAACGGATTCTCCTCAGCTGTTATGCTGCTGTGAGCTGGAAGAAAGGACTGGAAGACCATCAGTATTATAACAAAAAATGCCCACTCCTCTAATAACAGCTTCATGAAAGTGGCCCATTTTGGGTGTTACGATGTATATTAGTTCCTACTGCTGTAACAACAAATGACTACAAACGTAGTGGCTTAAAACAACACAAATAAATTATCTTACGGTTCTAGGGGCCGGGAGTCCAAATAGTTTCACTGGGATAAACTCAGGGTGTCAACGTAGCTGTATTACCTCTGGAAAGCTGTATTGCTTTAGAGGAGAATTTGTTCCCTGGCCTGTTCTACTTTAATCTAGATTCACCTGGGCTTGTTGACCCTTCCTCCACTTGAAAGCTAGCTAGTATAACATCTTCCAATCTCTCTGTCTCTCTGACACTCCTATTTCCTCTGAGCCTGTTGCCTCCCTTTTCTTCTCTTGTAAGAACTTCTATGATTACATTGTGTTCAACCGGAATGTCGGGATAATGTCACATCTCAAAATTTTAAATTTAATCACACCTGCAAAGCCTATTTGACTGTGTAAGGTGATATGCTTACAGGTTCTGGAGATTAGGTGACTACAACTTTTTTGTCATGAGTACCTGGTGGGAATTAAAATGCCCAGTCTGCAAGTACTCTCAATTTGAAACCCCCATCTTTCTGGATTAATCCCATAAGTGGCAAAGTGACTTAAATAGGGGGATAAAAGAGGCATCATGTACCTGCTCTCATGATCATCATTTGCATCTTTATAACTTTTGAGTTTCTGTGTATTTTGTTTTGTTTTCTCCCTGTTGGGATAGTAGTCTTTCTTTACACATAATAGAAGATATTAGCTCATTCTCCTGTCACTTGTTATAAATGAGCCTTTTAACTGTGAAGTATTTGTGACACAGAAATTTCTTATCCCTTTTTTAATAGTATAAAACAACTTTTTCAGAGGTTCTTGTTCTCTTTTAGAACCTAATGAAACATTTTCCCTGGAATAATCTGTATTTATACATATCTACTAAGTTTGCATAAAATCTCCAGTGTTTCGTGGGAACCCTAAACTAAGTCTTTTGTCTTAGTACAATAATGCCTGTTGCCAGGCAAACTTGAACCAGCGCTAACCATGACCATGAATGCCCTGTTACTCTGTTTTGTGTGACAAGAACCAAGAATGGTACTGCTACATTGGTTTTGGTTGTACTTTTAACTTTTACCAATATGTGATGTTTTTGTTTTTATTTAAAACTTTCAAAATTAGTTTAGATCCTGTACCTTTGGGCTTATGTTAATATTCATGATTATTTCATTTCATATACAGATAACATCATGAATACTTTCCCATTAAGAGTAAGTATGCTTTGTAAAAATACTATTATTATAGTTATGAGTTATTTCTAAAGCAGAGTTTATAAAATTTCCCAAGCCCTTTATTATTAGTATCTTATGTAAATCACCTGATGCTTGCGTGCTTTGTTTAGTGACTCATCCATCAAATGAAAATATTTGTTATAATGGTTAAATTCATTCATGGCAGGTGTGGTGGCTCACGCCTGTAATCCCAGCACTTTGGGAGGCTGAGGCAGGAGGATTGCCTGAGCCCAGGAGTTTGAGACCAGCTTGTACAACATAGGGAGGGAGACTACTGTCTCTGCAAAAAATAAATAAGCTGGGCATGCTGGCCTGTGCCTATGGTCCTAGCTACTAGGGAGACTGAAGCAGGAGGATTGCTTGAGCCTGGGAGGTTGAGGTTGCAGTGAGCTGTGATCATACCACTGCCCTCCAGCCTCAGTGACAGAGTGAGACCCTGTCTCAAAAAAAATTATTCATTTAAAAAATATTCACTGCATGCCTGCCTGCCCCAAGCATTGTCTGGTCTCTGGGATACCCCCTTTCTACCCCAGTGTAATTTCTACTTACCCTTCAAAGCCCAACTGAAGTCATCTTATTACCATGAGCCCTTTCTACTATTCTTTCTCACGTGATTCTCTCCAGAGGTTCTTCCCTGAGCCCTCGTGGAACTAATAATGAACACTACTCATTTTAGCCATTAGCCACTCTTTAGAATTATTCTCTACTTGTTTCATGTATCTTAATGTTTGTTTTCTCCCCAGCTAGACTGCCTGTGTAGGCAGGCTATGTTCAGTGAATATACGGTGGTTTGCTGATTGATTCAAAGTGAATCTGAGGAATACACTTCCTTTCTTTGAGATTAAGAGAATTGCCTAGTGCTGTTTCAGGGATGTGAGGATGCAGGTGCAGTAGCTTGCAGCTGACTCTCAGGTTCAGCAAGGCATCATGAAGGAAAGTGACCATTGCCCTGTATTGGAGTTTAGCCCTCTGTCTTGCATAGACAGAAGCACCCTAACACTCAAAGCATTTCACGGTTGCTTTTTAAAAAGTTTCCAGGGCCCAGTTTCTGCAGCTTTTACTGGGGGAAGCATTATACAAGAGGACAAGGAGCAGATGTATCCTATGCAGTGCTTCAGAATAATTCCACTCCCAGCTCCTGTCAGATGGTGAGATGTCTGGGAGAATATTTTCTGTCTGAAGAAAGTAATTACTTATTGTTTAGTCTGAGCTTTTAGCCCACACTTCCCTTTCATGTGGTTTTGCTTGAGAGTTCTTGGACCAAGGTTAGATTGAATGTTGAGGCACTTTGGGCAGTGTAAAAATCAATGAATGAAAGAAAAAGGTATAAAGACCACAATTGCATTCATTCCTTTCTCTCTTTACTCTTTTTTATACTGAATCTCCTTACATTGGATTATGTATAATACCAGTTTTAATTGACTGATTTTAGTTACAGCATTAAAATGTAAACTTAATATAAAGCTGATGGTACTTCTGAAGAGCATCTCTCATTTAACATTTTTATTGTACATTCAGGTACATTGTAGCAAATGAATTGTAATGGTTTGAATTTATACCCTCTTCACCTTGTCTTTATACACACATCAAATAATATCTAATGTTTGACTAACATGAATATTGCCTTATAATTGGAAAAAAGTTATGTTGCTGTTTGCATAGTTATTTAAGATTTGTGGAGGAGATTAAAGAGAAGAATTTCATGTTTTTTCTTTTTGGTAGACCTTATTGTTCAATGTAAGTAGACTTAAGTGGACTTCATATTTTCTTCCAGATGTAAGGGAAAGGTACCCAAATTGGCAAGATGTTAAAAATGATCATTGGGCTAGGCATGATGGTTCATGCCTGTAATTCCAGCATTTTGGGAGGCCGAGGCAGGAGGATTGCTTGAGCCCAGGAATTCAAGACCAGCCTGGGCAACAAAGCGAGACTGTCAAAAAAAAAAAAAAAAAAAAAAGATAAAAATAAATCTTATCATTAAACTGCAAACATTCAATATTTGTTGGTATATTTGCTGGCAAATGAGTGGCTTTGGTTTGGGATCTTATTGAGGGTACCAAGTTTATTGCTGATCACTGGGTCATGTGAAATGGGACCTTAATAGGATGGAGACTAGATTATGTGTGTGGGGAGGAGGGGGTTGTCTTTTTCTTGGTGCAGTTTTTACCAGGCTTCCCAGCATCCTTCCAGAAATTGTTCAGGGAATGTAGATGATTGACTTTGGCAGAACATAACATGAGTGGGAAAATGTGAGATTAAAAGAAAAGCTCACATTCAGTACACTGGCTTTTTTTACTTGCCTTCATTCATTAAACTATTGTTTCAGGTCCTCATCCCTTTTTTTGTGAGATGGAGTCTCACTCTGTCATCCAGACTGGAGTGCAGTAATGCAGTCTCAGCTTACTGCAACCTCTACCTCCCTGGTTCAAGTGATTCTCCTGCCTCAGCTTCCCGAGTAGTAGAATTACAGGTACCCGCCACCATGCCTGGCAGATTTTCTTGTGTTTTTAATAGAGACAGTGTTTTACCATGTTGGTCAGGCTGGTCGTGAACGCTTGGCCTCAAGTGATCCGGCCGTCTTGGCCTCCTAAAGTGCTGGAATTACAGGTGTGAGTCACCACTCCCAGCCCCCATCCCTTTGTTGATGCACAAAATTTCAAGTTAAGAGTTAATGCTCTGGGAGTTCATGCAACTTTTTGTTTGCTATAATAGAAACTGAGTGTGAGAATTCTTTTATTGTGGCAAAAATGCATATACTCTATTCGCTGTAAAATATAATGCTCCGATCATGGTGCCTTTCCTGCTTCTTGAGCTCCAGTAGCTGAACATTGAAGTCAGTGTTCTGACTTATCTCTGTCTCACTTTCACACTGCTGTGAGTTTAGCTTTCGCGTGTCAGGCCCCTGTTGACTTCAGTAGGGATGGTGCCAGGTTTGAAAGGCTGAAGAAGAGACCTGGAGCCAGTGAACAAGACATAGGATTTTATTGTAGGGAACTTACATACAGGGAGAGTCTAGTGGCAGCAGGCTGGACAGGAGAGCATTATTTATTATATATATTGCACGCTTGTAAAAAGTATACAATTTATATAATATTTAAAGCACCATCTCTTGAACAACTTCTGCCTGGCAACCTTCATTTAATCCAAAAAAAAAGGGTACCATTCCCCTGCACATGCACATTCCATGGACAGACCAGGGGTTCAGATGTTCCACGTAGGTAAGTAATGAATCTGTGGGATGGCTACACCCAGATTCCTTAGCTCAGAATTCTGAAGAAACTTTCAGGTGTGTCTGCCTTACAGGGTCATTCTCAGGGTATGCTTAAGTTATGATATTACTGTCAGGTGTATCTGCCTTACAAGCTTCTACTTTTTTAAATTCCCAGATACCATAAATGGTTGAAGGTAGGCTGCCCTTAGGTATGAGACACATCCTCCAGTTTCCCAATGATACAAAATATTCTGGGGTCACCTTGAATATATAAAGTTTTAGAGATGAAACAATTGCTATGTATATTAATAACATTGATATGTTTATTCAGACATAATGCTTTTCCTGTTCACTTTCATGAAATAATTTATTCAAAGCCTGTATTTGCATCTTTGACATCATGTATTTGTCAGCGGAGCTACTTCAGAGTCATCTAGGACAGTGTGCCAGAGTACCTTCTCTTCCCTCTCATCTAAATTGCATAGACTTTAATGTTTTTGGTATCCATGTAAGAAGTTATTCTATAAATGTTAACCCTGGCCTTAGCACTCTTTCCCTCTCTTTCAGACATTTTTTTGTCCTTTATCTGTAGGTGTATATTGAGGGTCTCCCACATGTAACTCTTTTCTGTCCTCCATGTAAGAGGGATCTTTAAAAAGCTTGTTTACAGTGACATCTAATACAAACAGTTATGAAGTCACCACCCTAGAGATAATGACTTCAGTATTTGTTAAATTTCTTTGCTCCCTTAAAATAGCTATTTCCATCAGCTGACCTTCTTGAGCATCTCAAACTGGCATTGACTGAAGTTGTTTCAGATTTGAGTGTCTTCAAAGAATACTTCCTTGTTCTAAATAAAGTACTTGAGAGAGTAGTCTATAAATAAGAGACTGTAATGATGTGAATATATGGCAGCCTCTCTTTTGGAAGGAAGAGAAAACATATCTTCAGTTTATATGTGGCATAGTAGTTAACCAGAGGGTTTTCTTCTTCTTTTTTTTTTTCTTTTCCTCATCTACTGGCCAAATTGTTTATTTGCTTTTTATACATTCCTATGTATTTTTGTTGGTAAAAAGAATAATGGCAAGGGCAAAACAATAGTGATTTCCTGGAATGTAGGAAATGTAAATAGGCTAATGATTATCACATGGTACTTTTAAACCGTAAATAATTAATATGTGGCAATACAAGAATACGATGCCATCATAGCAAATAAAACTGCAGGACTAATGGAAAAAAAAGTCCCAATTCCCCAACCAGTACAGAAAGAAAAATTAATCACATAGCCTCCAAGGTTGTCTTCAATCTTCACTTCTGCAATACAGAGCTATCCCTTAATCTTAAATCTTAATTTCTGTTTAAAGTGGTGTCAAATATTGCAGTGATACAACATAGAACAATTAGTGTGAACATTTTCTTTCTAGAATCTGTTAAGTTTGGGAAGGGTAGGTATAGAAGAATCTTACTGGAACGTAGTCACAACTAATTCACCTCTCTTGAGGCCTCTTCTGCCTCTCTAGCAAGAGAAACACATGTCAGAAGAGGCTCAGGTGAGGAAGCAGGCTGTGGTAATAACAGCACTTGACATTCGTGTAGCTCTGTGATTTTCAAGGAACTTTTGTGAGCATTGTTTAATTCCATCCTTACAACAACTCTGAGTTGTAGACTAGGGCATTAGAAGCATACCCTACTCTTCTGCCTCCTGTTTTCTTTCAACATTTAAGGAAGTGTTGCCCTGAAAGGTTAAACAAACTGACTCAGGTTACCTTGTAGAACATGGGAAAACAGGCTGCTTCTCTGGGTGGAGGAAGAATCTTGGTACAGTTGTGCTCTGTGTGGTTCTTTTTTCTCCCCAATTCGCTCAAATCCTATTTCTCACTCCTGTTCCTTCCAGGGACATGACACACAAGTTATGAATGTTTTTTCAAGGTGATTATCCTAGAAATGCTTCCCATAGCTTCTTTTTGAAAAAGGGCAGTAAATTCTTATCCTTTCTATATTTTCCTCTTTGCATTTTTACTCTTGCCCAAAATAAGAATTTAGGTACACGTAATGAACAAAGGAAATATCAATTCATTTTAAAATGAGCATTGTCAGAGTAAATCCAACTGTGAGTGCTGGGGTTTATTATCTTGTCCTGAAAGACTTCTGAATTTAAGTAGGTTAGCAACTCCCGCACTACTAAATCTCTTTAGATTAGAAAACATTGTTCTCAAGAGATAACTTCAGGGAAGAGATCATTTGCTGACATTCATTTGAGATCTGTGTAACATTTATTTGAGACCTTTATGTTGGTTTTATAGCTGCTATATAGGTTATAGATTTAGGTTGAAGACCATCTATCAATCCTTCCAAGTTATAAAATACCTACTTTATGAAGAATATTGTCTTGAACTTCACATGTAGAACTTGGTTGACGGTCTTCAGTAAATTTAATTAAATGTCACAAATATTTATGGAATTCCAAATATAAAGAGGAAGTAAAGCTGGTGATGTAGAGATGAGCTCTTTGCCTTCAAGGAGGTTACCACACTGGTAGGAAGCATAAATGACTGTAAGAGAGTCATCTTATTTCTTCTAAGGGAAGGAAAAATGCAAAAAGAGAAATATGAAATAAGCCCTTGAAGGGTTCAAGGAGGGAATGTGCATGTCAGGTTGGGAAAATCAGTATGACCTCCACAGTTTGGGATGGGCCCTGGGGGAAACGTGATATTTTGATGGTATCCAATGGAAGAAAGGTCTTCCAGTGAAAGAAACAGCATGAGTAAAATATGGAAGTAGGCAAATACAGGGTGTATTTGGGAAACCAGAACTCAGTTCTGATTGGCAGGAAGAAAACGGAGTAGGTGGTTGTGAACATAGCACTTTCCAGAGAGTAATAAATACATCTGTGACCGTTAGTGAATTTTGACTTTCCGGGGAACTAGGGAGAAAACTCTTTTCCCTCAAAGAAGTTTTGAAGGAGGGGAAGAAGGGAACTAGCTGATACATGGCTTCAGTTATGTCAAACTTGATTTGACAAAGAGATGTCTTTATTGTATCTTGACCTTTCTCGTTTTATCTAGAACCTTCTTGCTATCAAGGACCGACTATGCAGGAGGGACACAGAAATCCCTTCTGCACACCTCTTGCCCTCACTTCCTCCAGCCAACCCTCTGCTGTACTTCAAAGATATGCATCTAGCTTCCTTACAGATTAATCTAGCAAGAATTTTCATACTTGATAATGCTTTTAATGTGTGATTTGACCTAGTGATATTTGCATTTTTATAGCCAGTAGTTCCATTTTTATAGCCAATAATTCCTTATCCAAGGTTTTTTTTTGTGTCTATCAGTATAATTTCTGGATACTGACAACATACTGGTGGGGATTCAGGACCAGAATGGGCTTTGAAGTCAGAATCACCTGGGGTAAAATCTGACTTCCCCTCTATAAACTTAAGAGTCATTTGACTGATGATATGGTTATGGTGATACAATGACGCTTACCTCCTTGGATTGTTATAGCATTTGTAACTTGCACACTGAAGGCCTTAATACATCCTGGTTTCCCTTCCCCTTCCTCCTTTCCTTTCTCTCCATAAACATTATAGATGACAGTAGTGTCTCCTTAGTCATGGGTAAACTATCCAACTTATTCTGCAGTAAACCACCATACTTCTCTTAAAGCAAGAGGAAAATCCCTGAAAATTTATATTCTTGCCCCAGGTCCTTTTCTTATATCCTCTCAACCTACAAATGTTTCTGCAGTTCAACCCCGTGGCATCTCACTCACCCTGAAACCTAAAGGCACCTTGATATATTTATCTTGTGTGTTTTCCTGAGTGGTGGTTATTTGTACATTTATTCCATCTCACTTCTTGACTGGAGGTTCTAGACTGTAAACATTCCTTAAAGGCATCTTTCCATTTCCTATGGTATCTAACACAATGCTTTGTACTTATTAAATCTTAGGATTGAATTAAATTGATCTAATAATGCCTTGATAATGGTCACATGTAAATGGTTGCCAAGTCTAGCTCCTACTTTTCTGTGGTATTGAGCAAAGTTAACCGCCACTCAGTTACTGTTTACCAATAAACTACAAAATGTTTTCAGTGCGTCTAGAAGTATTAGACTCTAACAGACCTCGTGGATTGATGTCCACTACCCTCTAGAGCCAATACACAATGATTACCAAGGAATGCAAAGCTTCTCTGACAGTTTCCTCACACTCCCCACCACTGAGTACTTATTACACTTCAGCCTACGCCCTCTGATTCAACTAGGCAAATTGGATAGATGTAAACCCTTTCACAAAAGTAGATAAAAATATACATTGTCAGCTGACGTAACAGGTGGCTGTCTTTTACCACCTAGAATTCCATAAAAAATGTTGACACGGTCTCCCACATAAGGTCACAGCCTAATCTGGGAAACAGTTTTGAACTTACCCCTGTGCAATTATGACTCTCAGAACAACAGATCTGTTTTCCTCCCTGATGTTAATTCATGATTTAAATTAAACTTAATTTGCATTTATCGATAGTATTGCATGCTTATCTGCTGGTTGCTTTTGGACCTCTGCTTTCTGAAGACAAAGACTAATGATGAATTCTGATCAAACAGTTTCTTAGCACTAGTATTCTCATAGTCCAGCCGTCTCATTTTGTAGTGGAGAATGTTGAACATTCTCAGGTAGACACCAGTTTCTTGGCCTTATCTTTTTTTTTTTTTTTGAGATGGTCTCACTCTGTCACCCAGGCTGGACTGCACTGATGTGATCTCGGCTCACTGCAACCTCTGCCTCCTGGGTTCAAGCGATACTTCTGCCTCAGCCTCTTGAGTAGCTGGGACTATAGGCTTGTGCCACCATGCCTGGTTAATTTTTATAGTTTTAGTAGAGACAGGGTTTCACCATGTTGGCCAGGGCCATTCTTGAACTCCTGACCTCGGGTGATCTGCCTGCCCCAGCTTCCCATAGTGCTGAGAGTACAGGTATGAGCCACCATGCCCAGCCTTCTTGGCCTTGATACCCTTTAAAAAACAAATTTTATTCATAGATCTTATGTTAGCATGCAATGTTGAGCTTGAAAATACAGAAGTAGATTATTTTTCAATGACTTCCAGAAAAGGAAGCACAGATGAAGAAAAATTTACTGACCTTTGAAACCACAAAAATCATAAATACCTTAAATGAAACACCAAGTCAGTAAGGTTAATTTAGACAGGGTTCTGAGAGGCAATCAGTATGCTATACACATATTTCAGCAGTAATAGAAGAAGTGGGGATTGCAGATAGCAAGGGTATTCCACAGTATAAGCATTCGGCAATTCTTTTTTCTTTTTCTCTCATTTAGAAAATATAAGGGAATTGATTTTCAGTATTTTTTTCAGATCAACTGATATATTAAAAATCAATTTAGCAAAATTAAGTATTTAATATAAAATATTGAAAACATATGTGAGTGCAACTAAGATAAAGATACATGAATTATTTGTCGGATATAGCACTTTATAATTTTAGTACCTTTGCTAAATGCATAAGTACTTAAATGATGTTGGCCCATTGATAGAAGCAATAGCTACAATTTGATCCAAGTCTTATAGCTTTAATAGATTTTTTAAAATCAATCAGATCTACCTACCTATGTGGATAGACTTTTTACAAAGGAACGTGTAGTTAAATAACATTTTTGAGCACCCAGAATTATGCAGTGTTAGTATTCAGAGAATTTAATAACATAGATACATAATTTGCTACCAGGAAAAGAGAAGAATAATAAGTATCTATGCATGTAGAGTGGTGAATGGGTATAAATGAACTTGAGTTCATTAACGTCATGATTTGACATCAAAAACAGGGAAAAGTCTGATCTAGTGAAGTTCAGGGTGGTGGTTATTTGTGTGTGCGTAAAGGAATGGGGCTTGGGGTTTGACTTGGGTAGCCACTCTTTGGTTCTTGGACAGTATTTTATTCCCAGCCCTAGCCTCTCACTCCTGAATAGGTCACCATTCAAAAATACAGGTTCCTGTAGTGCCATAATTTCAAGGAAATTCTTTGGGGGCACCAGTGAGTCTCCAGATCAGAATGAAACATGTTGCAGCAAATTTATTCCATGAACTTAGCGTTTTGTGAAATGTATAGATGATCTACCTCTACATAGCTCAATTCATCCCATCTTCCACTTCAGTATCCCCATGTAGTGAGCCGAGAACAATGATCTTTCGTTCTATTGAAGGAGGAACAGAAGCTCAGAGTTCTGATTTCTTTATTACTCAGTTGCTGCTCCTTGGGTTTGCCCTTTAAATATCCAGGTGATATTTTAGCACCATGATATTTTGCTGAGTATCTTATTTTAAAAAAGAGAAGTGGAATGTGCCCCAAGGCCTCATTGGGGTTGGGAAGAAGTGGGCTCTCCTTTCATATTTAAACATTTCCCTTTCCAGCAGCCCCATGGAATCACCCTGAGAGATTTAAATAGCTGCTTTTGTTCCCTTGGTAAGTGAGGGATCTGAAAGAGCTGCTAGGTAACCCAATGAATATTTGCAACTTTTATGAGAAATAACTAGAGAGAATGACTATCAATAGGTATGTAGGTAGGTGAACATCTGGACATTGATTCTGAAACAATTGAAAAATCAAAGGATGATTTAGCTTAATAGTGCCTGGATTTTACAAGAGATTTTAATGTTCATGATTAAACTGGCTGTGCCAGATTTCACTGAAGCCCATTTATTGTGCATTGGCTGTAGCCTTCCCAGCAGGCATTCCAATGCTCTTTAAACATCTTTCAGATGGGGCTATAGGTGTAGCTCAGCCTCCTGGAAGGTCCTGTTCTTTCACAGCTGCCAGTGGGAGACCTGATTGTAATTATAGTTTCCATGATGCAATGTCTTTAAAAGCTAAAACTAGGCTACAGTTGTTGGTCTAATGCCTGAAGAGCCATGGCTATTAGGAGCTTAAAGAGTTTCCTGAGGAGCCCCTTGGTCCTGAAGCCAGGTTCGTTTAAGAAATGGAGTTAGACAGTTGAGCCTAGTTTGTGGGCTGATTATGTTCTCTCTAGTCGATAGTCTGTATCCAAGTCTGTCTCTAGCACTGAATCTCTGCATTTTATTGACTTAGAGCCTGAGATCAGTAGTGAAACCATAAAAATTTTTGGTTTACTTCTGCAGTGGAACTATGGAGAACTGTTATTATATATGATTTGATATTAAAATGAAAACTTGTTAGAAGGAAAAATCTGTTTGAGAAAGTCATTCTCAATCTGTCAGAGAAGATGAAACAAAGATTTAAATATTTTTACATTCCTTGGAGCCAACCTTAATTAAGATACCCTTGATTTTAGTCCTTTTCCCTTAACCCTGTTTTCTGGCCGACTTGCAAGTTATAAGCAATTTCTGCTGTAGAACACAACTTTTACAAGGGTCTAATTCTGCATTGCCACAGGAAAGTGTGTTCAAAAATATTTGTAGGGTGGGGTATGTGTGTGACATAGACAGATTGAAGTTGAGCAGTTGTGTACATCAGTGTGTGTTTGAAGCGTGTGTAGGTTAGGGGTTGGTAAACTAGGGTCAGTCAACCAAATTTGGCCAACTGCCAGTTGTTGCGTGACTTGTGAAATAAGAAGGGTGATGTAGTTTGGATCTGTGTCCCCAGCCAAATCTCATGTTGAAATGTAATTCTCAATGCTGGAGGTGGGGGGCATGGGGAGGTGAATGAATCATGGGGATAGTTTCTCATGGTTTAACATCATCCCTCCTTGGTACTGTCATCATGATAGTGAGTTCTCATGAGATCTGGTTGTTTAAAAGTGTGTGGCACCTACCCCCCTCTCTTTTGCTCCGGCTTTGGCCATGTAAGATGTGCCTGCTTCCCTTTCACCTTCTGTCCTGATAGTAAGTTTCTTGAGTTCTCCCCAGAAGCAGAACTCACTGTACTTCCTACACAGCCTGTAGAAGAGTGAGCCAATCAAACATCTTTTCTTTATAAATTACCGAGTCTCACATATTTCTTTACAGCATTGTGAGAACAGACTAATACAAAAAATTGGTACTGAAAGTGGAGTATTGATATAAAAATACCTGAAAATGTGGTAGCAGCCTTGGAACTGGGTAACTGTTTCAATGTTTGCCCGTTACCCAGTTTAACAAGTCACAGGAAGATGAGGAAAAGTTTGGAACTTCTTAGAGATTTGTTGAATGGTTGTGACCCAAATTGTGATAGTGATATGGACAGAGATAGCCAAACTGATGAGGTATCAGATGGATGTGAGGAACTTACTGGGAACTGGAGTGAAAGTCATTTTTGTTATGCTTTAGCAAAGAACTTTGAGGCATTGTGCCCTTGCCCTGGGCATCTGTGGAACTTTGAACTTGAGAATGATAATTTAGGGAATCTGGCAGAAAAAATTTCTAAGCAGCAAAGCATTCAAGATATAGCCTGGCTGCTTCTAACATCCTGTGCTCATATGTGTGAGCAAAGAAATTATATCAAATGGGAACTTACATAATATTTAAAAGGGAAGCAGAGCATAAAAGTTTAGAAAATTTGCAGCCTGGTCATGTGGTAAAAAAGAAAAGCCCATTTTCAGGAAAGGGATTCAAGCAGGCTGTAGAAATTTGCGTAAAGAGGAGCCAAATGCTAATAGCCAAGACAATGGGGAGAAGACCTCAAAAGCATTCATGGCACCCCCTCCCATTACAGACCCAGAGGCCTAGGAGGGAAGAATGGTTTGCTGGGCTAGGCCCCAGGGCCCTACTGCCGTTCACAGCCTTGGGACACTGCTCCCTACATCCCAGCTGCTCTAGTTCCAGCCATGGCTCACAGGGGTCCAGGTACAGCTTGAGACACTGCTTCAGAGCTGCCAGTCCTGTGCTTTTGTGGCTTCCTCATGGTGTTAAGCCTGCAGGTACACAGAGTGTAAGATTTGAGGCTTGGGAGCCTCCACCTAGATTTCAGAGGATGTATTGGAAAAGCCTGGATGTCCAGGCAGAAGCCTGCTGCAGGGACAGAGCCCTCATGGAGACCCTCTACTAGGGCAGTGCAGAGGGGAAATGGGGGGTTGGACCCCCCACACAGAGTCCCCACTGGGGCACTGCCTAGCATTGCTGTGAGAAGAGGGTCACTGTCCTCTAGACCCCAGAATGGTAGACCCACCAGCAACCTGGACCCTGCAGCTGGAAAAGCTGCAAGTGCTCACTGCCAGCCCTTGAGAGCAACTATGGGGACTGAACCCTGCAAAGCCGCAGGTGTGGAGCTGCCCAAGGAAGGCTGGGCACCTCTTGCACTGTGCCCTGGATATGAGACATGGAGTTGAAGGAGATTATTTTGGAACTTCAAGATTCAGTGATTGCCCTGCTGGGTTTCAGAATTGCATGGGGCCTGTAGCCCCTTTCTTTTAGCTAATCTCTCCCTTTTGGAATGGGAGTATTTACCCAATGCCTCTATTCCCATTGTGTCTTGGAAGAAATTAACTTGTTTTTGTTGTCATTGGTTTTAAATATGAAACGCTTCAAGAATTTTGTCTCATTCTTGCAGAGGGGCCATGCTAATCTTCTCTGGATCCTTCCAGTTTTAGTGTATGTTCTGCTAAAGTGGGCACACTAAGTTGTTTTTTATTTTACAGGCTCTCAGGCAGAAGGAACTAGCCTTGTCTCAGATGAGACTTTGGACTGTGGTCTTGAGTTAATGCTGGAATGAATTAAGACTTTGGAGTACTGCTGAGAAGGCATGATTATATTTTGAAATGTGAGAAAACCATGAGATTTGGGTGGGGACATGGGCAGATCGATATGGTTTGGATCTGTGTACCCACCCCAATCTCATACTGCTATGTAATTCCCGTGCTGGAGGTGGGACTTGGTAGAACGTGACCGGAAAATCATGGGGGTCATTTCTGTTGGTTTAACATCATCCCCCTTGGTGCTGTCACCATGATAGTGAGTTCTCATGAGATCTGGTTGTTTAAAAGTGTATGGCCCCTCCTGTCTCTCTTTCTTCCTCCTGCTCTGGCCAAGTCAGACGTGCCTGCAGACCCTTTGCCTTCTGCCATGATTATAAATTTCCTGAGGCCTTTCCAGAAGCAGATGCTGCTGTGGTTCTTGTACAGCCTGTAGAATCATGAGCCACTTAAACCTCCTTTCTTTATAAATTACCCAGTCTCAGTCATTTCTTTATAGCAATGCAAGAATGGACTAAGACAAAGGGTTTTTACACTTTTAAATGGTTATATAAATACTTTCATAATGTCCTTAATTTTTCTTCTTAGTGCACAGATCCTAAAATATTTACTAAGTGGCCTTCCAGAAAAAGTTAATAACCCTTGGTCTAGGGAATGATACTGCAACATCTCTCCTTATTTTGGTTATAAGAGATAATACATTACTTTTTGTTAAACTCTTTTAAATTACTCTTCCCAGTAATCAAAGCTGGTGTATCTTAATAGAAATGTCTTATGTTTCTGAAGTCTTTTCAGGGGGTGAAGAAAGTATAAAAGGTTTGCTGCAAAATGTTAAATCAACCAGTAGTCATTACAACATACCTTGGAAGTATACAAAGAGAAGAAAATTACAGAATACCCTCCTCATATGAAGGAGTTTGCTCTGGGCTCACATAGAAATGGAACATTACCTCACTGTTTGCTTCCATCATGAAATACCTTGAGTGCCAGTTATCCCTTCCTTAATGTATGTTCCATCCTTCTGAATGCACCAGAGAGAGAACTTCAGTTGTGAGCCGACTTCCCTGTGGAGCAAACAGAGCAACTGTGGACAGCCCATTTGCTTTCACTCCCTTGTACTCCCAGCCTCAGGCAACCACCGCTTATCTATTTTCTGTCTCAATAGGTTTGCCTTTCAGAACATTTCATATAAATGGAATCATCCAATATGTGGTATTTGTGGCTGACTTCTTCCACTTGGCATTATGCTGTTGAGTTTCATACAGCTCGGAGAATATATCAGGACTTCATTTGAATGAATATACCTCACTTTGTTTATCCATTCACCACTGAATGGGTGTTTGATTGTCTTTGTCTTTTGGCTATTATGAATAATGCTGCTGTGACGATTCACATAGAAGCCTTTGTGTGGACATGTCTTCATTTCTCTTGGGTAGCTACCTAAAAGAGGAATTACTTACTGAGTCATGTGATAAATTCACATTTAGGAATATGAAATGTGAATATGAATATCTAAGTAATTGTCAAACTTTGTAAGATGCACCATTTCATCTTCCTACCAGCAGTGTGTTTAGGTTCCAGTTTCGCTACATCCTCAAAAACATTGTTATCGTCTCTTCAACTATAACCATTTTAGTGGATGTGAAGTGATCTCTCATTATAGATTTAATTTTTATATCCCTCATGAATAATGATGTTGTGTTTTCATGTGATTTTTGGTCATTTATATATTGGTAGAATATCTGTTTAGATCTTTTGTACATTTTAAAGTTGTGTTTACTTTTTTTTACTACTGCGTTTTAAGAGTTCTTTATACCAATCCTTTGTGGGCTTCATGACTTGCAAACATTTTCTCCTTGTCTATGGCTTGTCTTTTATTTACGGGATCCTTTGAAGGGCAATGCATTTTGAAACATAAATTATGAATTAATAACGTGGAAGAGATTTCCAATATTTTTTTTCTCATGTTGATTATTTTATTCCAAAGCTGAGATTTGTAGGAGTTTGTGGAACTCCTCCAATGAGTCAGTGACAGGGTTGGCCACCTCTTTAGGTAGTTTAAATATTTTGGATACCCACACAATGCTAGAGCTCTAGGCAGCACCAGGTTTACCAGCTGCCTGTATCTGTTTACTTCATTTTCCATTTAGGGTACATCTGTCAAAGGTGACTTCAAGGACGTCAGTAAGGAGAGGTTATCTTGGATTGTTGGTTCTAACTCAAGCCTAGCCTGAGGGTTTCATCCTGTCTGGACCACCAAGGCCAAGAAGTCGGAGTGCTCCTATTTCATTTCTGTTTCCCCTACTCTCCACACATACCACTCATCCCTTTGAATGACCTGCTTTTATGAGGCAAATAGGATGATAAGGAATATAGGGGGAAAAGTTGAACTAAGAGCTATAAAAATCTGAAAGCAGCTAGGTAGCACTATCAGAAGATATTACATACTGTTTAAGGGCACATACTCTGCCACTTAAAAGACATGAAGCCCAGGCAGGTTGCTTGGTCTTTCTATGTCTCCTTCCATGTCTCTAAAATGAGAGTATAACGGTATTAACCTTGCAAGGTTTTTGTGAGGATTAATGGATTAGAACATGTAAGGTGTTTACAAGCATATCTGCTGGGGTAATTGCTTGGTACGTGTTAACTGTTATTTTTGTTGTTGTTAAATGACAGGTAGGGCTGCTGTAAAAAGCACAAGCTTTCGCATCAGACATCCTGAGTGTCATCTTGAGTTTGGGTCCCCGCTCCTGTGTTTACTAGCTGTTGACCTCAGACAAGCCATGTCCAAGTGTTGCCGTGATGGATAAAATAGAATTATACGTGTGAATGCACTTAACAGTGGTTGGAAGATAGTAGGTAGTCAGTAGATTTTTTTGTTGTTGTTGATTGTTTGGTTTTGATATTAAGGAGGCATGATTGACAATGCAAAAGAATGCTGTGACCCCTTTCTGAGGGAGAGCACCACAGGACTTGAAGGAAGAGGGAAGTGTTGCAGAGAAGTGATGGGTGGGGGCCCTGTCTGGGAGATTTGTTTTTGACAGATGATGAAGGGTGATCGAGGCCGCAGCAGACTCAGAGCTGGTGTTTCAGGTGAAACACACATTGGGCTAGTAGGGACCAAGACCAGGAGTCTAAAGGTGGGATTTGATTATTGAAAACTTTGAGACTCCGTTTCTAAGTGTCTTCGGAGTTGTTCTTTCAGGAACCTTGATCTGGCCATGAATGGACAAAACCATGGAGTCAGAAACCACGTCCAGGAGCACTGCAGGTATTCATTATTGACTCCTTTAGAAAGAAGTTTTCATCTCTAGGCTTGGTTCCTACATTATCTGTATGCTGTCCCTTCACTGAAGGCACATTTGCTCTCTAGCTGTCTCCTGTCTTGTCAGTGCTTTCCTGGTTAACCTGAGTTTCTACATGAAAGAGGTTTTAATGTTACTCTAAAGCATGCAATGGAACAAAGAATGTGTGTTTGTTACCTTAGTATAGTCCAGAGATGTACAAGTGATTCCAAGAACCACTTGAGAATCAATTTGCAATGTGATTGTCTATCTCTGCCTTGAATTACCTAGTACATTCTAGGGAAAGTGTAAATAACTTTATTTTTGTAATTTTAATTGTTGTTCATTCTGTAATTTAAGTTGTTCCCATTTATGAGATGCTTTGAATGACCTATTTACTATAGTACCTCTAGCTGGAAATTTCTTACTGATTGCCTCCCCACCTACCCACTGCAGTCTTAAACTCTAGGGCTGAAGGGATCCTCCCACCTTAGCCTCCCAAGTAGCTGGGACTGCAAGTAGTTGCCACCCCTGGCCACCCTTCTTTTATATATTTTCAAACTTAAAAAAATCTTACGATAAAATCTTTGACAGTGGGGTGAATGTTTTTGTAATTACATTTCCTTTTTGTTGTTTCTCAAAGTATGAACATTGATTTGCCCTTACTGTGCTTTTTACTAGAGGAGGAAAGATAAATACAAGAATGTAGTTCGTTCTTGATAAATGTTTCATAATGTCAAGAATCTTTTAGCTCCAAGTCCTTTTTAGCTTCAGAACAATACCAGAAAGGGCCCGGTCACCCTCAGCCCCTATGTCCATGAGCTCTTCTACTACCATCGAGTGGGACCATCATACCTTTAACGACAGCCCCCTGTTGGGAGCCACTGAAGCCTTGCCCATTTCTCTCTGCTCTATGTTACCCTAAAGGCTTCAGAGGATTTGGACATCGGGGAAACTACTTAGCTCACGGGAACTTTCTTTGAGGTTTATATTCTGCCTTGTCCTCTTCTGCCTCTCTACTCAACAACTCTCCTTGTCGCTCACCCAGAGAAGGGGCGAGAAGGGACAGGATGTGACACCGTCTCTCTTTTAGCAGGGCTTCCAGGTTTGATATGGAAAGACTGAGTTCTCCAGGCATTTTTTCCCCAGTAACACCAGGGCAGGATGACCTTGAGAATAGTGATAACTCTCCAAATGTTGTCACCAGCTGGGAGTGAAGATGAAAGATGTGAGTGGTTTCTTAGGATAACAAAGGCTTCCTTAGATTTACAGCTGTTGCCCATCCATCGGGAAGCAGCTTTGTGGATTAGCTTGTCAGCCCCTTGATGGAAGGAGCTTGACTTAACTTATATTTATATTCCCAGCACCTAGTTATATGTCTTGGTATTTAGTAAATCCTCAGTATATCCTAATGAATGGCCATCTGGTTGTTAGCATAATAACAAATAGTAATTTCTTTGATATGATTTCATTTTTATTCAGTAGGCATTTTCCAAGAACTGAGCAAAAGTTCATTAGATTATTATTTAATAATCTAATGCAAGAGTGAATTTTCCCTACGAAAATTCTGTGCTTCAGGAAAGCAGACTTTCATTCTATATGGAATATAGAGAGTAGAAAGAGTAGCCCATCGCACACATCTCTGTTACATACTGTGGTTATACTATTAAAGAGCTTAAAGCACACGCTGTGAACTGGTGACCCCAAGTTGAATCTAGCCTGCACAATTTGGCCTGTATGATTTTTATTTTTTTTAATTAATTTATTTTTTGAGACAGAGTCTTGCTCTGTTGCCTAGGCTGGAATGCAGTGGTGCAATCTCGGCTCACTGCAGCCTCTGCCTCCCGGTTCAAGCGATTCTCAGTTCAGTGCCTCAGCCTCCCAAATAACTGGGGCTACACACGTGCACCACCACACCTGGCTAATTGTTCATATTTTTAGTAGTGACGGGGTTTCACCATGCTGGCCAGGCTGGTCTTGAACTCCAGACCTCAGGTGATACACCCACATCAGCCTCTCAAAGTGCTGGGATTACAGGCATGAGCCGCTGCCCCTGGCCTGATTAAAAAAAAAAAAAGAATTAATCACCAGCATTTAAAACGTCTTATGTCTTATAAAATATCAGATTTTTATCTTTCTATGAAAAATGGGGAAAATCTGGCAACACTTGAGTTTGCGTTCTTTCTTGACATTTGACTGGCCTTTATTTCAGTGGGGTATTGAAATAGCCACATTCTCCAGCATTGCCAGCATAGAAACTGCATGCCAGTCACCATTCATCTCAGTAATCTGAGAGCTAAGATTAACCAGCTCCTCATTTGCCTTAACCTGCCTAGTCCCTGTAGAGATTTAAGTTTGCAACTTTTTGTTTAGAAACTCAGCTTAAAGGTCTTACATGATGACCTTGAAGGTTAGATTATTTAACTTTGTGTCTATGAAATATCAGAATACAAAAAGATATTAAAATGCATGAATAAACATACTTACTTTGTTCATCTGTACCTCTTCATTGGTAGATTTATCCATGTATCATGTCTTATTTATAACACCACATTGCCATGGAAATTCACTGCTGTACTTTTCACTTTCCAGCCCTACTAAATTTTACACTTAACATTTTCAGAGCTGCTTGTACAAAGTACAGATTTAGTGCAGTAGCAATCTCAAGTGATTTTATAACATTAAATATTAAATAACTTTAAAAATGCAAACAAGGGAGAAGCAGTCAGCCAAATCCTGACACATAAATTTAACAAAAAAGCAACACAGAGTGTCTCATTTACATGACCTACTGCTTAACCACTTTGTCAGAATGAAGCCCTCCTTCATTCTACACTTGTATCTTTTTCAAATCTCACAGGAGACATCTGTCCTAGAGTCATTTTGTAGTTGGTAGTTTAGCCATTGGCACTGGCCCACAGCTAATCATGAAACTTGAAGTCATTTATTGGGTGCATGTCATATACCAGCTGTATAAAAATGGTGATGATAGTTACAAGTTACGGAGCCCTTGCCATGTGTTGAATGCTATTCTATATACTTTACAAGTATTGCCTCTTTAATCCTCATTCTAACCCTTTGAAGTAGGTAGTTTTATCTTCATTTTGCAGATAAAAAAGAGGCATAGGGAGTGCCCAAGATCAAACAGACCATGTGAAAATTGTAGAGGAAGTCTTCATGCCCAGGCTGAGAATATATCTTCATGAGAGCTAGTCCTGCCTAGAAGATTTAAGACACAGATCTTTCACTCAGAGTTGAAAATATCCAACTGATTGTTGTCACTTAAAGGATGACTAATAACATACGTTATCTTACTGTAGAACAATATCTTAGGGGGATAAACACTTCTTAGGAGGTAGAGACCAGAGAAAACTGCAGGAGGATCATGAAAGGATGAGTTGGACACAGAGGAAAACTCAGGGTAACGGCTTTTTCATTTGTTTGTTTAATTAATATATGGTGAAACAAGAAGGAGATTTGTCTAGTTTTCCTAAAGAGGTTATCCCAGGCTAGGCTAGAGCAACAGTTGATTAGCTTTACCCAGCTAAGAAAAGGGTAGAGGCACAGAGGCATAATATGGATTGCCCATTGTAGAGATTTTGAGATTCCTATTGGCTGAGAATATTAAAACACTGGGGGATTAGGAGCATTGACCTCTGGACATGTAAGACTTGCTCTTTGGTGAGAGTGCCTTAGGCCATCTGTCTGAGTAGCACTTCTTAGGATCCCCAACTCCTCTTCTTCTTTTTCTGTGTTTTGCAAGAAACCTCCTGTGTAGATTTTCCTGTAGGAGGAGTAACTCTCATTCACATCAAAGCAAATATTCTGGACTTTGTGACTATTCTCTTTGTCATGATTAATCAATTGGATAGCCTGGCTTACTGGTCTGGCTGTGGCACTCAGTTAATGCCAGACTATTTCTTGAAGAAAGATAAAGACTGGCTGTGCTGGGCTAAAGAAGAGTCTGAGGGAATAGAGCAAAGGAAGTAAATGAAAGGGATACTTCCAAGGTAGAACTTTGAGGTTTGATGCCTGGGATAAGGGGGCTGAAGGTGAAGGAAGACTCAAGGACCTAGGACATAGGATGGAGAATAGTGTTCTTGACAGAGATGGAAGGAAGAAATGAAAGTGGATTGCTAGGAGAAAGATAACATGTTTTGTTTGTTTGTTTTTGGATTTTGAGCCTCAGGTGCCGACATTTGGGTGTCCAAATGATATCGGGTGTCCAGGGATATAGAGCTGGTTAGGAGCAGTGATTGCCCAGCATACAGGGAGTGGGTGAGTTCACCTAGCAGGAGCACATGGTGTGAAAAGAAGGCTGAGGATGGAACCCCAGGTGTCACTGGCATTAACAGACCAAGGGTGGTCTGTGCACAAGGCAGGAGAAGCAGAGGGTTGGGACAAAAAGGGAATGAGCACAGCAGCAGTGATTCAAACAAGGTGGAACGGCCAGTTGTACAAACATTGCAGGATTGACATACAAGACTTAACTAATATAGGACTTGGACTCAAAATATAAGAGTTTAAGAGAACTTAACGGTCTGATTGCTTCTCTAGAAGAGAGACTTAAACTTGTCCGGGATCACCCTGAGAGTATCATAGGTGTAAACACTGTTACTACAGTATTTCCTGCTTGGCAACCTCATGATCTCATGTTCATCCATTGTTTCATGCTGCTTTCACTTTCTAAGTATAGCTTTACAGTCAATATGTAATGCCATGTAATAGCTGCTGGTACCAGAAATCATGATGCTCAGTTCAAAATGGGTCGTTCAGTCTCACTGTCTTCCTGTGTTCTTAGTGTAAAAAGGGCCCTCGTTATTTAGAATATAAGGTCCTGCAGTATGAATATAGCTGATGT
The DNA here is from genome assembly GCA_963573385.1 of Cacajao melanocephalus. Classification (NCBI taxonomy): domain Eukaryota; kingdom Metazoa; phylum Chordata; class Mammalia; order Primates; family Pitheciidae; genus Cacajao; species Cacajao melanocephalus. The sequence goes on from CAUYLG010063273.1 coordinate 25,892, forward strand.
GTGGGTAACTCATAACTCTTCCAGTCAGCATGCAGCTCATGTGGTTTCAGCCAGTCAGCTAAGAACTTCATTTTGTGCATTGTAACTGGATTGGGTTTTGTATAATGGCTTATTTTCTTATGCAGGAGTGCAAGTTGGCTGGCATTTATTGGAAAAATCTAAGCAATGACAGATTGTTAGGCTGATTATGGTCCCTTCTCTGAGTGAGGAAGGAACAAGAGCATCTTTTCAAATAGAAAATACAAATTAATTGGTCAGAAGTCTGTACAACTACATTTATTTTCAATTGGATGGGAGATCCTTGACATACATAAATTTCACTTTCATACATATGTGCATACAAATATATGTGTATATACACATATTTTCATAATACACATATGCTTATGTGTGAACATATACACATACATAAACATCTATGTCTACACATACATATATTTTCCTTATAAACAACTTAAAACTCCAGGAGATGAGGCATGATTTTAAATGTCTGCATTGTGTGACTGGTGTGTCAGGGCAATTAAATTAAGAATGAGCCTACTCAGGGAGGTACCAGAGCCCAGCTTGCTTTCACAGCTGGGAGGCTGGTAGCCTGGGGCAAGTTCTCAGCCCTGCTTGCCCACTGCCTGGAAACAAACTCGGTGCTGTGAGACGGGCCTTTTGGGTTGTGTGGAAGCTGGGTGATACCTGTAACTGCTGGCTTTCTCCCACTTCCCTGACCAACCTGCATGACACAGCAGAGGCAGCCATAATCCTCCTGGGAACATAACTCCATTGACCTGGGAACAACCCCCACCATCCCCTACAGCAGGTACAGCAACACCTGCCCAAGGAGATGCCTAACCCTGCCCTTACCTCAGGCATGCCTCCTGATGGTCTTACCCTACTCACTCTAGTAGCTGAAGACAAGAGGCATATATCTTGGGAGTTTCCACCAACTGCCTGATCCTCCCTGTACTACCACAGCTTATGCTATCTTCAGAGCGCCACCTTCTGGTCGGAGGCCAATCAGCACAAAAATAGTGTATTAACCAAAATAAGGAATCTCACAGAGTCCGTTTCACCCCGCTGCCACATCCTCTGGAGCAGGTGCTGGTACCCACAGCTGAGACAGTTCATATCACAGAATCCAGTGCAGACAACCCCCAGCACCAGCCTGGAGCCTGATAGATCTGCTGGGTGGCTAGATCCACAAGAGAGATGACAGTCACTACAACTCAGCTCTCAGGAAGCCACATACCTAGGAAAAGAGGGAGAGTACCACATCAAGGGAATACCTCATGGGTCAAAAGAATCTGAACAGCAGTCTTGAACCCTAGACCTTCCCTCTGATGTAGCAGACTCAAATGAGAAGGAACCAGAAAAACAATTCCGATAATATGACAAAACAAGGTTCTTTAACACCCCCCAAAAATCACACTAGCTCACCAGCAATGGATCCAAACCAAGAAGAAATCCCTAATTGACCTGAAAAAGAATTCAGAAGGGTCGGTTATTAAGCTAATCAAGGAGGCACCAAAGAAAGGTGAAGTCCAAATTAACAAAATTTTTTTAAAAGTTAAAAGAAATGAGGGAAGAAATCTTTAGTGAAATAGCATAAATAAAATACAGTCAAAACTTCAGGAAATACTGGGTGCACTAAGAAAAATGCAAAATGCTCTGGAAAGTCTCAGCAATAGAACGAACAAGCAGAAGAAAGAATTTCAGAGCTTGAAGACAAAGTTTTTGAATTAACCCAATCCAACAAAGACAAAGAAAAAAAGGCCTCCCAGAAGTTTGAGATTATGTTAAACAACCAAAACCTAAGAATAAATGGTGTTTCTGAGGAAGAAGAGAAACCTAAAAGTTTGGAAAACGTATTGGGGGGAATAATTGAGGAAAGCTTTCCCAGCCTTTCTAATGACCTAGACATCCAAATACAAGAAGCACCAAGAACATCTGGGAAATTCATCATGAAAAGATTATCGCCTAGGCACATTGTCATCAGTTTATCTAAAGTTAAGACGAAGTAAAGCATCTTAAGAGCTGTGAGGCAAAAGCACCAGGTAACCTATAAAGGAAAGACTATCAGATTTAACAGCAGATTTCTCAGCAGACACCCTACAAGCTAGAAGGGATTGGAGCCCTATCTTCAGCCTCCTCAAACAAAACAACTATCAGCCAAGAATTTTGTATCTACAGAAACTAAACTTCACAAATGAAGGCAAGATAGTATTTTTTAGACAAACAAATGCTGAGAGAATTTGCCACTACCAAGCCAGCACTTCAGGAACTGTTAAAAGGAGCTCTAAATTTTGAACAAATCCTAGAAACACATCAAAACAGAATGACTTTAAAGCATAAATCTTACAGGATCTATAAAACAAAAATACAATTTAGGAAGAAAAACAAACCAAGATATACAGGCAAATAATAGCATGATGAATGGATTAGTACCTCACATCTCAATGCTAATGTTGAATGTAAATGGCCTAAGTGCTCCACTTAAAAGATACAGATAGAATGGCAGAATGATAAGAATTCACTAGCCAACTATTGCTGCCTTCAAGAGACTTACCTAATGCCTAAGGACTCACATAAACTTTAGGTAATGGAGTGAAAAAAACATTCCATGCAAATGGACACCAAAAGAGAGCAGAAGTAGCTATTCTTATGTTAGAAAAAACAAACTTTAAAGCAACAGCAGTTAAAAAAGACAAAGAGGGACCTTATATAATGATAAAAGGCCTTGTCCAATAGAAAAATGTCACAACCTAAATATTTATGCAGCTAACACTTGATCTCCCAAATTTATAAACCAGTTACAACTAGACCTAAGAAATGAGATAGATGGCAACACAATAATTGTGGGGACTTCAGTACTTCACTGACAGCATTAGACAAGTCATCAAGACAGAAAGTCAAGAAAGAAACAATGTATTTAAAGTATACCCTGAAACAAATGGACTTAACAGATATTTACAGAACCTTTACCCAGCAACCACAGAATATACATTTGAGTCATCAACACATGGAACTTTCTCTAAGATAGACCATATGATAGGCCACAAAACAAGTCTCAATAAATTTAAGAAAACTGAAATTATATCAAACACTCTGTCAGACCACAGCAGAATAAAAGTGGAAATCAACTCCAAAAGAAACCTTCAAAACCATGCAAATACATGGATATTAAATAACTTGTTTCAAGATGGAAATTTTAAAATTCTTCAAACTGAATGACAGTAGTGATACAACCTATCAAAACCTCTGGGATATACCACAGGCGGTGCTAAGAGGAAGGTTTATAGCCCTAAATGCCTATATTAAAAAGTCTGAAAAAGCAAAGACACACAATCTAAGATCACACTTCAAGGAACTAGAGGAACAAGAACAAACCAAACCCAAACCCGGCAGAAGAAAGGAAATAACCAAGATCAGAGCAGAACTAAATGAAATTGAAACAGACAAAAACAAAAGATAAGTGAAATAAAAAGTTGGTTCTTTGAAAAGATAAATGAAATTCATAGACCATTAGCAAGATTAACCAAGAAAGGAAGAGGGAAGATCCAAATAAGCTCAAATAGAAATGAAAAGGGAAATACAATAACTGAAACTAGAGGAATTATAAAGATCATTCAAGGCTACTATGAACAGCTTTATGTGCATAAACTAGAAAACATAGAGGAGACAGATAAATTCCTGGAAAGATACAATCCTCCTGGCTTAAACCAGGAAGAATTAGATACCGAATAGACTAATAACAAGCAGCGAGATTCAAATGGTAATTAAAAAACTTACCAACAAAAAAAAGGCCAGGACCAGATGGATTCACAGCTGAATTTTACCAGACATTCAAGGTACGATTGTTTCCAGTCCTATTGACTCTATTCTACAAGATAGAGAAAGAAGGAATTCTCCCTAAATCATTCTATGAAGCCAATATCACCCTAATACCAAAATCAGGACATAACCAAAAAGAACCTATAGACCAATATCCCTGATGAACAAGGATACAGAAATCCTTAACAAAATACTAGTTAACTGAATCCAACAACATATCAAAAAGATAATCCACCATGATCAAGTGAGTTTCTTACCAGGGATGCAGGGGTGGCTTAACATACATAAGTCAATAAATGTGATACATCACATAAACAGAATAAAAACAAAAATCACACAATCATCTTAATAGATGCTGAAAAAGCATTTGACAAAATCTAGCATGGCTTTATGTTTAAAACCCTCAGCAAAACTGGCATACAACAGACATACCTCAATGTAATAAAAGCCATCCATGATAAACCCACAGTCAAGATAATACTGAATAGGGAAAAGTTGAAAGCATACCCTCAGAACTGAATGACAGAGATGCCCACCTTCACCACTTCTCTTCAACAAAGTACTGGAAGTCCTAGCCAGAGTCATCAGACAAGGCAAAGAAATAAAAGGCATCCAAATTGGTAAAGAGGAAGTCAGACTGTCGCTGTTTGTTGATGATATGAATATACCTGGAAAACCCTAAAGACCCCTCCAAAAACCTCCTGGAACTGGTAAAAATTCAGCAAACTTTCCGGATACAAAGTTAATGTACACAAATCAGTAGCTCTTCTATATACCAACAGCAACTAAGTGGAGAACCAAATCAAGAACTCAGTCCCTTTCACAGTAGCTGCAATAAAATAAAATACTTACGAATATATCTAACCAAGGAGGTTAAAGACCTCTACAAGAAAAACTATGAAACACTGCTGAAAGAAATCATAGATGACACAAGCAAATGGAAACAAAGCCCTTGCTTATGGATGGGTAGAATCAATATTGTGAAAATGACCATACTGCCAAAAGCAGTCTACAGATTCAGTGCAATTTGCATCAAAATACTATCATCATTCTTCATAGAACTAGAAAAAGAATCCTAAAATTCGCATGGAACCAAAAAAAGAACCCGCATAGCCAAAGCAAGACAATGCAAAAGAACAAATCTGGAGGTATCACATCCTGACTTCAAACTACACTGTAAGGCCATAGTCACCAAAACAGGATGGTACTGGTATAAAAATAGATACATAGACCAATGGAACAGAATAGAGAACCAGAAATAAAACCAAATACTTAAAGCCTACTTTATCTTCAACAAAAGAAACAAAAACATAAAGTGGGGAAGGGATACCCTATTCAACAAGTAGTGCTGGGATAATTGGCAAGTCACATGTAGGAGAATGAAACTGTATCCTCATCTCTCACCTTATACAAAACTCAATTCAAGATGGTTGCAGGACTTAAATCTAAGACCTGAAACTATAAAAATTCTAGAAGATAACATTGGAAAAACCCTTCAGACATTGGCTTAAGCAAGGATTTCATGACCAAGAACCTAAAAGCAAATGCAGAAAAAACAAAGAGGAAAGTCTTTGCAATCTATATATCTGACAAAGGACTAATATTCAGAATCTACAAATAAATAAATTAGCAAGAAAAAAACAATCCCATCGAAAAGTGAGTTAAGGACATGAATAGACAGTTCTCAAAAGAAGGTATACAAATGGCCAACAAACATATGAAAAAATGCTCAACATCACTAATGGCCAGAGAAATGCAAATCAAAACCATATATATATATCACATATATATGATGGAATACTACTCAGCCATAAAAATAAATGATTTAATGGCATTCGCAGCAACCTGGTTGAGATTGGAGAGTATTATTCTAAGTGAAGTAACTCAGTAATGGAAAACGAAACATCATATGTTCTCACTCGTAAGTGGGAGCTAAGCTATGAGGATGCAAAGGCATAAGAATGACATAGTAGAATTTGGGAACTCGGGGAAAGGATGGGAAGGGGGTGAGGGATAAAAGATTATAAATAGGGTTAAGTGTATACTGCTCAGGTGATGGGTGCCCCAAAATCTCACAAGTCACCACTAAAGAACTTACCCGTGTAACCAAATGACATTTATTCCCCAAAAACCTATGGAAACAGAAAAATTTTTTTAAAAGAAAAAAATAAATAAAATGAGCCTGCTCAGCCAGCTAGGATCCGTTCCTGTTCATCTTAATTTAATTTTTTCTTTCTCATCAAATTCCCCTAACAACCTTAAGAATTAGATATTTTAGTCCCCATTTTCATATAAACTAAAGACATTTTACTCTTGTTATAGGTATGGATTTAGTAATAAGTGATGGACTCTACCCGATTGCTGTGAAAGTTCTGTTACTCAGTTTCATGTCTTGTTATGAGACGTGTGGTAGAGCCTGCAGCAGAAAACTGACACCAAACAGGGTAATAGAGAAAAATAGAGAAGGAGAAATTCACTTTTTTTTTTTTTTTTTGAGACAAGGTCTTGCTCTGTCACCCAGGCTGGATTGCAGTGGTGTGATCACAGCTCACCGCAGCCTGACCACCTGGGCTCAAGTGATCCTCCCATCTCAGCCTCCTGAGTAGCTAGGATTATAGGCAGGTGTCACTATGCCCAGCTAATTTTTGTATTTTTTACAGACATGGAGTCTCAGTATGTTGCCCAGACTGCTCTTGAACTCCCGGGCTCAAGCAATCTTCCCAGCTGGGGAAATTCACTTCTTAAAATCAAATGTACATTCATTTTGAAAACTTGAGTACTTGGGTTTTAGTTTTCTCTTTTCCTTTGCAATCGTAGTATCAGTGCTGAAGAAGTGACTTTTTGTCTTCCATCTGCTTTCAGATAGGAAAAAAATTACCTAGAGGCTTGATGTTCAAGGGACACATGACATTAGCTTGACTCTAAATAATAACAAACATTTGGCTATTTTTGCTTGAACCACACACTAAAGAATTGTGAGCTTTGTCAGTTCATGCTCTAAAGTCATATGGACTGAATTTAATTTTGGCCACGAGATCAATGTTTTATTCCCCTTTTTATCCTTATGCTAGACAATGGTTAGTTGGAAAATGCTCACTTATCTTTTTCTGGTTCCCATAAATTGTGGTCATTCAAATAAGTATAAATAGACTTTAAGCTGACAATTACAAGATTATATTCGGGGGAATTCTAGAAGTAATGAGAGATATTTTATAGGCAGAATTTCACCTAACAGGATGACACTGATTTTTTCGCAGATGTATTTTGAATAGATTATAGGAACTAGGGCTGATGTTGGGAAGACTAATGGGAAGGAAAGATACCAATGGTGCTGAATTCTGCCTTGCTGAGTGCTTGACAAGGGTAGTCAACTTGGAGAGAAAAGAATGGTTCCCAATAAAGAACAACATGTTATAGCTGTTAATGGAGCCTATGAACAAAGCACTAAAAAACAAAATAAAAGTTAAATCTGTGAAATAAAACATAGTGGATTTAGAACTATATACACATACAATATCTGATACACTTCCAATGGCAATTTTGGCCTTAAAAGCATAAATACAATGACAGGAAAACAGGAAAATTAATTATGTTGCTTAGAAAAGGATGGTTGGAATGATGGCATAAAGAAAAAGTCATACGTTGTTTCTAAGTGTGAGAGAAAGAAAAGACAGTCATTTAATACATTTTGAGTGAGCACAATTCTTGTGTACAGAATCTTTTAATAATGAAATATTTTATAATACAGAGAAAAATGTAGCAAGCACAGAGACTAATGTAACAGAAACCCACCCATGTATGTTCGATCCTATTTTAAAGGAAGTAAATATTAAAGAATCAGCTAAAGCTCCCGTATACCTCAGGGGTGTCCAATCTTTTGACTTCCCTGGGCCACATTGAAAGAAGAATTGTCTTGGGCCACACAAGAAATACACGAACACTAAGGCCAATGAGCTAAAAAAAAAAAAAAAAAAAAAAAAAAAAAAAAAAAAAAAAAAAAAAAAAAAATAATTTTTTTTT
>CAUYLG010063276.1:0-40876 GCA_963573385.1 Cacajao melanocephalus
ATGCAAAAAAAAAAAAAAAAAAAAAAAAAAAAAAAATTGGGTGTTTGCACAGGGGGCGGTTTTGTGTGGGGCCAATGAGTTTTTAACAATTTGGTTTTTTGGGGGGGGGGGGGGGGGGGTTGAAAAGAAAAAGTAAGTAAATTTTTTTAAATTTCTTACGCCCACACAACAAACGCCCAAAGTTTAAAAACACATTTTTTTTTTTTTTTTTTTTTTTTTTTTTTTTTTTTTTTTTTTTTTTTTGCATAGGATAGTCCTTCCTGGAAGACTGATGCTATCTCAATTGAAATAAAGTTAAACATGATGTATATTTATTATTTGCCTCTCTCTGTTAGGATTGGTGGAGGTAGTAAGTATTACAAAGTAGTCTTGATCTCAAGTTTATAAATTTGTAGAGAAAATAAGATACCTACATATAAAACAATATAAGGACAAAAAATATAAATTATAAATATACAAGCACTCTAACTGGTTAAAGAAGAGATAGAACCAACAGTGGTGTTGGCTTTTGAAAAATAAAACAATTTCCAGATATATGAACAATAGCATGAGACCCACGTCTGAGCATGACTTACCAAGTGGTTGGCCTGCGATGACTCTGGCATTTTCCCCAGCCACTGCAGCTCTTGCATGTCGCTCACTCATGTACTGTACAAATGCATACCCTTTGTGAACGGAGCATCCAACTATTTTTCCATACTTTGAAAAAATGGCTTCAATGTCAACTTTCTTGACAATTGCCGTATTTAGATTGCCAATGAAAACACGGGAGTTGATGGACTTGGGGTCATTCTTATTGGTGACGTTGCTGGTCTGTGTTTTGCCAGTCATGATTGGCTCTCCTTGTTTTAATCCTTAAACAAACAAACAAAACAATCAAAAGATAAATCATTAGACTGAATGGGTATCACCGGCTTTTTAACAGTTTTTCAATATTACACTCAGGAAACCTCCAATCCCTAAGTATTACTAATTTTCTTGAGAAGAAAATTAATATATTTAGTAATATAAAAGGTAAACATTGCATTGCTAAATACAGTAGAAAAAACAATCACTTAACATGTAGTTATAACAATTCTTGATTTGTTAATTCAAAATTCAACTCTGAATAATGACTGAACATTTTGCAGTTGCTTTTATATTAAGTCTATCTATTTTTCAAAAGAAAATTTGAGGAAAGTCTGCCTTATTCTATCAACAAAAACAAAAAAATCCAACATGGCTAAGGTCTGATGACAGATGGAATACAGAAATGTAACCTCCATTTTCAGATGTTTGAGTACATGCATTATTATTTCTACATTTCTATAACAGGTAGACACATCATCTATTTCAATATCAGAACCTTTCTATCAGAAACTAACAAATTGTTCCATTAAAGGCTGTGGAAGAGAAAAAATGTGTTAGAAATTTGATTAGGATGCTTAAATAAGAAAACCAGAGTTTTAAAAATAAAAGACTTAGTCAGAATTCATATTATATATGCTATTTATTTGAACCAATATCACTATCACGTCAGTTTTATAAAAACACACAACAAAACATATGAGCCAGTGTTCATCAATGATCAGCAAATTAGTAGATTAGGTAACTTGAAATTTTATTTTTAACCTCATTTTCTAATTTACTTAACTAAAGCCTCCTATGTTGCCTAACGATTGCTAATATTTAAAAAAAAATCATTTTGTGAGCTTGGAAGAATATTTGTGTTTAATTAAACTCAACAAAACTTTTATTTCTAAGTATTCCAGCACATATAGATTTAAGGCCTTGAGAATCCCTCCTTCCTTCCCTCCCTCCCCCCACTTCCCTTCTTCCCTTCCTTCCTTTCCTTCCCTCCCCCCACCTCCCTTCTTCCCTTCCTTCCTTTCCCTCTTTCACAACATATAGTAATAACCTATTTTTGGTCATGCATTATCTATAGTACCTATTAATCTATAGATACTATTATGGCTAAACTAAAATTTCAACAAGGTTACACTCTCTGACATTGATGATCATTGTTGAACATTAGCTAATTGATATCGTTTGTCAATGACAACTATATTTTTAGATGAAGGCTCTCTTAAAATATTATGGCTATAAAAATAAGTGCATCTGATTTTTAAGAATCATTTAAAATGACATTTCTAAATTAAGCATTAAGGTGGTGGAAATCTTTAAGTCATGTAAATTGGATACGCTTAAAAATGTACTTATTATGCATTTAAAGCAGGTACTCCTGAAATCAAGAGCAACCAAGTAACATAAAACGTTTCAAATGAAGTTGCTCAACATTACATCTGGGATTTTTAAAGCTTGACTTCATATTGGACAGTCAACATTATAAATATCTCCTTATAATGAAGGTCAGCTTCGAAAATAAAACATTTAATTATTCACATAAAAATTAAGAGTAAGACATCATTAGAAACAAAGATTATAACACTGCCTTGTATTGATTCAGATTAGCTACATTTAAGTGCTTCCTTTATGAATTATTCAGAGTAGTGTTGAAGAAAGAAAAGTTGATATATATATATATTTAAATATTGCAATTCGAGCTATTGCATGTCTCAAGACAAATGGTCTGAGAATTAACCGAAACAAGAAAAATCAAGGTTGGTAATCTACAGTCAGTTTCCTTTCTTACCATTCTAGGCCAACATCAGTAATACAATCCATAGGAAGCACACTATTTTGTGTTCTCATGTGGCACATATTTTTGTAAACACCATATAGTTGTTTTCAAGGGTGTACAATTCTTATGGTTGACATTTTATTTCCTGGACAGAAATGCATTGATTAAAATGCAAACACAAGAATTGTTCGATTAGATCAGACCTGTGGTTTACAGAGCCCAGTGGTCTGCGTTGAAAGTAGCACTTGGTCAAATTTAAGTTGAGGGTACTCTGATTCCTCATCGTGAATGTCAACATGCTATCTTTCATCCACATCATTCACTCTATGTGGATGAAACTCATAACTATACCTCCAAACTGACAACTGTGTAATTCTAATTAATAATTCTTACCGTAAAAATCTATACATATCTATGTATCTAATTTTTTTCACAAACACTGACTTGGCAGTTTCTATCAGTGTTTACAAGAGTAAGTTTTGTTGTAGTATTGTATTTTGTCATTTCAACATTCTTTAACAGTTAGGTAATAATTGATAGTTTAATAGCTTTTCTATTACATAAATTTTTAAATCAGTTGAAGAAAGACTTCCACTTTCAGCCATGATAGAGTAACAGTTACTAAATTAACCCTCTTGACTCAAAGAAATAGAAAACCAAGGAAATATGGATGAAGCAACTGTTTTTCAAACATTAAACCACAGGCAATGCAGGACTATCACATCTGAGAAAGAAGAGACAAAGAAAGAAAAACATAGGAGAGCTGAGATTTCTGCCTGGAAAACATATTTCAGGTCTAGAGCAGTCAGTGGGATGGGGAGGATATTGCAAACGGAGACTGTGACTCTATTGAGTTGAGGAGATACAAATCAGAGTTGAGAGCATCTGGGGCAGTTAGAATTGGTATGACAGGTTTCTGAAGACAAGAGAGCTGTGCAGAAAAAAACTCTAGAAATCTGCTGTAAAGTTCTTTGAACCTATGCTGATTTCTAAGTCATGTATGCAAAGGGTACAATTTCATGAGGCTGGACAAAAAGTTATTGCAAAGCAGAGAACTGAATGATTCCAAGAATTGCAATAGGCCAGGAAACATACAAGTTCCTACCAGTAACAGTGGAGAGTCCAAATTCACTACCGGGAGAATAAAATTTAGGCATCAGAAGGATGGGCCTTAGTAATGGGGATTAACGATTCCTATAGGTAAAGGAATTCTGTGTCTACCCAAGTAAAACTTGAAAACAAGGCTTAAGATGATCAAACTAAACCAGAACAACCAAAATGTCTATCAAAGAAAAGTATAACACTTTTCTAAAAACAGTAACAAGGCCAACCGTGGTGATTCACGCCTTTAATCCCAGCACTTTGGGAGGCCAAGGGGTGCAGAGGGCTTGAGGTCAGGAGTTCAAGACCAGCCTGGCCAACATGGTGAAACCCCATCTCTACTAAAAATACAACAAAAAAAAAATTGCAAGCCATAGTGGTGCACACCTGTAATCTAAACTACTTGGAAGGATGAGGCAGGAGAATCTCTTGAAGTTGGGAGGTGGAGGTTGCAGTGAGCCAAGAGGAAAAAAAAATAGAACTCAGACATTCAGTCACATAAAATACACTATTTCCCCCATCCAATCTAAAATTCCTACAGATCTTATAAATCAAAGTATGACCCATGACCAGAAGAGAAATTAAAGATATTAAAAAAAAGAAAAGTTTAAAGATACAAACTATATCTAAAATTAAAAAAAACAACAACAACAAATGGTAATAAAACCACAGAACAAATTTGTGAATTTGAAGAAACAGAGAATATGTAAAACGTAGTATAGCGATAAAACACTGAAACAATACACAGAGCCTCAGTGAGTTGATATTTAACACTGTCAAGCTGTTAAACATATATAAATCTGAGTCCCAGAGGAGCTAGTAGAAAAATATTCAAGAATTTTTATTGTCGAAATATTCCAAATTTAATAAAAATGATAATCCCATGGATCTAAGAATATCAATGAACCTCAAGCAGAAAATTTATATCTCCACACCAGACACATAATAATAAAATTACTGAAAACCAGTGATAAAAATAAAAATTAGGAAGCTGTCAGGCATTGGAAAAAACATTTTGACACAAAAAGGGTTTATAACAGTTAAAGAAATGTCACAACTAAAAAACAAATGACAAGGGAAAATGAATTTTTCAGTGCAAACAAACTGTCTGTTTTTAATTTAGAAGTTTGGATGGAGCTCATGTAAAGTACCTCTCTATGAAAGCTGCTGTAAAATAAAAGACAAACTGTAAACTACTGTTCCTGTTGTTTCAAAGAATTTTCTATGACGATGGAAAACTTTCCATATCTACAATATCCAAAAATTTGGTCAATAACCACATGTGACTTTTGAACCCTTGAAATCTGGCCAGTATAATTAAGAAATTACATTTTTAACTTTACTTAATTAAAATTGAGGCCACACTTTAATGAATTGCTCTACCCCAAAAGGCTAACAGGGCTCTTGCCTTCCAAACATACAGAATAAAAGTAAATCAGAAATAAATCTAGCTATTTATGTTTCATTCAAATCTAAAGAATGAGTATGTTTTTGGTCCTGAAAACTTACAAAAGATATGATAGTGTCAGCTCTATTTCAGAAGAATAAAAAGTTCAAGTATCTGCCATATGATAACTAATTTAAAAGATTAAGGGTTTTTATTCTGGAAATATCAGACTGAGATGGTCAATGCTCTCTAAAATTATAAAGAATGTGATCAGAATAACCTTTTAATTTGTATTTGAGATTTTTAAACTTTGAATCCATATATGATACATTTACTATAAATTAAAGGCAGCTCAAAAATGTGCTTTAGATAAAATAATTTTTAGCAAAGTCACCAACCAGTAAACTCTACCATTCTGCTGTTTTAGTGGTCTTGAATTTCCATCTAAATTTTAAAGTCACTTAGACACTTATATTGAAAAAACAATTTAAAAATCAACACAGGAATAACAAAAAATACCCAGGTGATATGGTTTGGCTCGTGTCCCCACCCAAATCTCACCTTGAATTGTAATAATCACCGTGCATTGTGGGAAGGACCCAGTGAGAGGTAACTGAATCATGGGGGTGGGTTTTTTCCCATGCTGTTCTCATGAGAGTGAATAAGTCTCATAAGATCTGATGGTTTTATAAAGGGGAGTTCCCCTGCACATACCTTGTTTCCTGCTGCCATGTAAGATGTGCCTTAGCTCTTCCTTCACCTTCCAACATGATTGTGAGGCCTCTCAGCCATGTGGAACTGCAGTTCCATTAACTCTCTCTCCTTTATAAATTACTCAGTCTCAGGTATGTCTTTATTAGCAGCACGAGAATGGACTAATACAGTAAATTGGTACTAGGAGTAGGGCACTCTGGTAAAGAGACCCAAAAATGTGGAAGCAACTTTGGCATCTTGCCTGCCACCATGTAAGATGTGCTTTTGCTTCTTATTAGCCTTCTATCATGATTGTGAGGCCTCCCCATTCGTGTGGCACTGTGCATCCATTAAACCTCTTTCTTTTATAAATTATCCAGTCTCAGTTATGTCTTTATTAGTAGCATGAGAACAGACTAATACACCAGATATTTACAAGAGTCAGCCAACAATATTAATATATACTATATTTAAAAACTCAGGAAAAGATGAAAAAGTTGCAAAAATGACTAAGAAAGAATGGATCATAGACTGAAAGTTATCATCTGCTGAAGTCTAGAGGTATTACTCGAGTAAGTACTAAGATAAACCATGAAAAATGCTTCAATATTACAAACTAAGGTTGTAACTTTTGAAAAAGAGAGAAAGTGATCATATCCAGTTCAAAACATTAGAGAAAAACCTCTCAAAGTAGGTGATATTTGAATTAATCCTATAAAAATTCAACAGGCATACAGTAAATTTCTCACCATGCACAAGAGGACAGTTGTTTTCTAGATATTTTAAAGGCATCTCCCAAACTTTTTTTATTAAACAGATTAGTATAAAATTTTTCATATTTAAAATTAGAAAAAGGGAAAAACTGAACTGAAAGAAACTAAAAATTTAAGCATGTCTTCTTGGACAAAATAAAGAACACCAAGAAAATTCTGAAATCATTCCTCAAAAAACCACCCACAATTTATAAAGACGTAACTTATATTCACCAGAGCTGTAACAATTTATCAATAGATCTTTAAAAAAAAACCTATTTCTTAAAAATGAAAATACTATTTATAAAACAATTTTGCGGAAAATTTCCTGATGCCCCTTTTGCCATGAAGAAATCACCATAGTGTATTTAGTGATGTCTTTGTCATTTATAAAGTTAAATATGGCAATTATGTTGAAGATTTCAGTCTTAAGCCTCAAACTGCTTTCTGAAATAAACCAACATATTGATTTTTAAAGGTAAATATCCAGGGAATACATAAATATAAAGAATAATATATACATATAATGAAGAATATAATCCCCACCTGCAGACATTTACAATTAAAATCTTGTTTTATTTTTCTTTATCTGTAGTACTTAGAAAAAAGCTATAAACTAAAAAAAGTTATCATAATCTACATACCAAGTATCATTATTTATTATTTGAACACCCATCTAATTATGCTGTTAAATACTTATATGGCTATAGCTTAAATAGTTACACAGAATAAGGCTAAGCCATCATTTTCTTTGTCCTCTTGATGGGCATTTAGCTTGTTTCCATTTTCCTCAGGTCACAAAAGTATCTGAGATGAACACAAACACATTTAGTAAGCATGAATTCCCAGTACACTATTGACATTCCTAGGTTGAATAGAATGGATTATGTTAGTTAGCAATCACCAACTACTTTCTAGAAAACTCACACACCTTTCTACTCCCACCAGGAGATAACACGGTGCCTGTTTTTGCATGCTCAGAGGTTTTGATAAAAGCCAGCTCTTCCCTAAGTACTCTACTCAAATTGTTTTGATTCATTAGGTTAAATGGAAAGAATGAATAGTCCTTATGCTAAATAAAAGGAGGATACGCTGATATAGTAGTAATGAAGTTTAAGAGTTTAGCAAGGCTGGTGCTAATAATAGAAACATCATAATTCCCTTGCACTTAGGGAAAATGGAATTAGCATCAGAGCTTCCCAGACATCACTAGAGAAAGTCATTATTATTTAAAAATATAAGAAAAATTATTCTGTTTTTCTTTATTAAGTCTTCTGATTATATCAACATATTGGTGTTAGTATGTGCTCAATGATTATTTAAAAATCTAAAGTTGATTATAAATAAATTTAAAATTCTAGATATAATCTCTTGGTCTTTCAACAGTTTTTCTTTGTATTTCAATTCAGTTATAGTCACAGTGGAAGTGAAATTTCCTATTCATAAAGTCTTTGAAAACATTAATTATATTCACATCAATTTTTTCTTTCCAATTTTTAAAAACCTATGCTCCTTAGACACTGAGTATAGTAAGTTGGCCATAGCGCCAGGAACCCAGAAATTCAGTTTCCATTTTCCTTTCTACCATTTTGTGTATTAAAAAATTAAGGATATAAAATATTTTATTTTTAATAAGAACCCACTGAAAACAGAGGTCACATGATAAATTTCACAGTTAATTGATTAATGTGAGATATTTTATAAAGAAAAACAGCTTAAAATGCCGCTAAATGGAATCTAGAAATATTTCAAAAATTAGGCAAATGATAGTATTTCATTTTTCATTCAATAGCTCATCAAAAATTAATAAAATTATTGTGAGCAACATAAAAATGAAACTACTGTAGAATAATGGGAATGGCATTAACATTTTTTTAGAGCAAATGATGTTAGCTAAAATATCTTAATAGGAAAGACTAGGTTTGAATAGAAAAATTAGGTACTAAGAAATAAATGTTTTCATGTGGAGATTGAGATTAAGTAATTGGAAAGAAAAAATAAATATATAATTGTAGATAATGTAACAACTATAGTTATAAAAAGTTAATGATTTCTTATTGATTATTTTAACTACAAAATTAAAAATCAATGGCTATTAGTAAGTCAACATTTAAAACTTAGTTGATAATTTGGAATATTAATAAACTTACATTTAAACAATTATTTGTTAAATATAAGTTAAATGATTGACATTTTGCAAACAAAGAGTAATAAGTGGTAAACTATCTCTTGGGGAACATTTAATGAAGTGCTGAAGATCCCAATGTAATTTGGCAGAGGGCTGTCGTCTATAAGGAACCATCACCTTGGTTCATAACGGGGTTAAACACATTAATGCAGATGAAAGAAGACAACTGGCTGGGTCAGGCCAAAAATGGAGAATAAATAACCAGTGGAACAAATAAACAGTGGAACTCCTTTCTATGTTGATAAAGATTACCATTTTAAAGATGCCATACTGAGTAGTTTAAATAAAGAAATTTTTCACAGTTCTTGAGGCCGGGAAGTCCAAGATCAAGCTGATGGCCAATTTGGGTTCTGGTGTCTGACATGTAAGAGAGAAAGAGCTCTGGCTTCTCTTCCACTTCTTCTAAGGGCACAAATCCTATTATGGGATCTTTATACTCTTGAGCTCACCTAAACCAAATTACCTACCAAAGGCCCCACCTTCAAATATAATCACATTAGGGGCTGGGGATTCAATATATGAATTCTGAGGAGACACAATTCAGTCCACAGAAGTTCATATTATCCAACAGTAAGAACCCACTTTCGGTTCTGAAGTTTTGGAGAAGTGGAATAAGCTCTCTCTGAGCCATAAGAGGCAGTGTGATTGTTGCTATATTTATTCTGTGAGGGCTCATGTAAACCAGTGGTCCCCAACCTGTTTGGCACCAGTGACTGATTTCATGGAAGACAATTTTTCCGTAGGATGCAGGACGTGGGACAGGGTTGAGAGATGGTGAGATGGTTTCAGGATGAAACTGTTCTGCCTCAGATCATCAGTCATTAGTTAGAGTCTCATAAGGAGCATGCAACGTAGATCTCTCACATTCACAGTTCACAATAGGGTTCACACCCCATGAGAATCTAACGCCAACACTGATCTGACAGGAAGCAGAGTTCAGAGAGTGATGGTGGCTCACTGGCCACTCATCTCCTTCTGTGAGGCCCTATTCCTAACAGGTGACAAACAGATATCTGTCTGCAGCCTAGGGATGGGGACCTCTATTTAAAAAATGCCTATGTATCTAATCACTAACTCTACATTATCAGGGATTGTATACCAAGCACAGACAGAGGAGAAATTCACTCAATCTTAGTTAACAGGTCCATTCCATTCTTGTCCTCTTTGTTCAAACTGTCAATTATGGCGGTTCCCTCCGGATTTAAGACCACTAAGTGATTTCATGTAGGCTACTAAAATATTCTGATGAAATTTGTACAAAGAAGAAAAATCAATTATCAACTTTTAAAACAAAAAGACTTAAAGATCATATGGTGGTATCACTAAGAAGTATTCACTTAAAGAAGTTATCTTAAAGTACATTCATATTCTCTGGAATGTGACCAAATTACTATCAATTCTAGGAAATTTAGCACGTGATAATCTAAAAAGCATTTTCCTCTGTAAAACAAACCGCAAATCATATATGTTGTCTAAATATACTGACTGTAATTATGCTTCCATGAAAACTTTCCACTCGACAAGATGACCTAGTAAGAAGATAGTTTTGAGTTACATGGAAAAGTCAAATGAACAATAATTAGACTCTTTTTATTTTACTGAGGGAAATAAATCAGTCAAGGTCAGTACCCACTTGTGATTTAAGGATTTTGAGAAATGGAGCGATTAAAAAACAATCTTCCCTTTAGTGATTGGAGATGTTGTTATTGGTAGGGATTGTACACCAAGCACAGACACAACCCTACATCACTGATTGTTATTTGAATCATATTTGGCAGAGGGCCGAGGACCATGGGACTCGATTACATTGTTTTGTGGCTTGTCAACAACATCCTATAAAAATGAAAACCCATTTGGAAAGATTCCTTACTGGGCTGAGACTGGGAAGTCGGACTAAAGTGGAGAAGAAGTAAGTGCAACTTTAATTCTTTATTCATATCATCCCTCGCTTTAGTGCATTTAGCAATGTAGACATTGCTAACTCCTTGTACTCTGTACTGATTTGCGTCTTCTCTAAGTAACTTAGAACACTATTTGAAATACTCCAGATCCCAGATGAAGCAAAGAAAAGCAGTGAAGCCCTTTCCTCGCTACTGTAAGAGAGTATTTAATATTTAATTCAGCAACGTAGACATTGCTAAAAGGGGTTCCATTTAGGAGATTTCTCATTTTAAAAAGACTGTCTATAAACCATTAAAACTATCTCAAAAATAGTTCTGAAATGCTTAGTTTATATTTAATAAGCACAAAGCACTTAACATATGTCTGCCATTGGTCTAAGTGATTATTAAATACTCTCTTACAGTAGCGAGGAAAGGGTTTCACTTCTTTTCTTTGCTTCATCTGGGATCTGGAGTATTTTCAAATAGTGTTCTAAGTTACTTAGAGAAGACACAAATCACTACAGAGCCCAAGGAGTTTGCACTGAGAGACTTATTTACCATGAAACCTATTTATATCATGTTGAGGAGAATAGCTACAACTGCTAAGACTTTGTGATTTATATTGAGAGAGGATGGCAGTTAAAAAAGTATCTTGAGAATGCCCAGAAACTGTTACAATTTTTCTTAAAGAAATTATAAGATCCACAAATCTACAAACTCCAGCTAAAATTTCCCTGAAATATGTAAAATAAAGTATAAAACATATAACGGTATATTCACCTTTTTCTATTACTTAATAATTAATGGTGTGACAGTTCACATTGATGAACTTCAACAAAGCAAATCTGGAGAGTCCAGGCAAAAGCATCATTACGTTTATTTATAATTGATGTAGTATATGATGAAAGCAATGGAGAAAGAGTAAGAAGATTGTTTTTGTGTATTCACTGGAATAAAACTCTGCTGTATCCCTCTTATTCCTCCACTGAATAAAACATCTTTCTTCATTTTAAAACTCCCAGTTCACAAAAAGCTAAACTGCAGGAGGTAAATATTGTCATGCCCACAGGAGAAATTCACTCAATCCTAGTTAACAGGTCCATTCCATTCTTGTCCTCTTTGTTTAAACTGTCAATCATGACAGTTCCCTCAGGAGTTAAGACCACTAATTGATTTTATGTAGGCTACTATACCGCCTACAGAGATGCACAACTTTCAATCATTATTGATGCAGCTTTGGAAGACTGGTCCTAAAGTGAAAAATCTTAAATCTCATAATCAATCCCCTGAAATGTCTTGAACTCTTCTAAAATAAAAATAATTGTGCTACAATAGGTGTAATGGTGAATTTGCTCCCCCAAACTTGAATGTTTGGAGTTGTATTAGGTAGCAAACAAAAATGATATAGTGAAAATGCCTACTGTATGTCTAGATAAGATAAAGTTTCTATTTATACATTCCTTAAACTCAACAGCTATGGCTGTAGATGCAATGTCATAAATGATAGCATCTAGCAATGCATTATTGCAAATACTGACTTAGAATATAATTTCTCATGGTAAAATAAATCTTATTCCTATTGACGCAACAGTCTATGATGATATCCGTGAATTTCCACTTATCCCTTCCCCCTAAGCTATAGAAAGCAGAATTTCCATAAAACTTTGGAAAATTCCAAGAAATGTAGAAATTAAAAATTATGGATGCTCTTTCTCTAAATAAAAGCTAGTGTTTAAGCTTAGTTAAGGTTAAAGTTTATTAAGATCTTACTCCAGAAATAACAGTAAGGAGATGGTTAACTATAGGCATAACTATGATACCAAGTCTTAATTCGTTAGACATTTGTTGTCTCCACTTAGACTTTGCACTAGATTTTAATGTTAGCATAAATAGTGTAACATAGAAGATGATCAAACTTGGGGAAGAAATCTACCTTGGTTTTTAAGAATGTTTAGCCATTAGAGTTATACCAATAAGGATGCCAGGCTCAGCACTACTTCTTTTTAGCTGAGTAATTTTGAGCAGTTATTTAGGCTCTCTGATCTTCAGATTTCCATCTGTAATTTTAAAATGATGATGGAACAATGGATATGATTTTTGAGAAATTTAAATGAGATTCAGTAAAATACTAAGCACTGTATTTGGCATATAAGAGGTAATTTAAAAAGTTAGCTTAGTTATTATTCAGAATATATGGATAAGTTAGAAATTCATGCCCTAGATTACTTTTCTTCAGTGGAAATGTTTTCAGGTACATTGAGTTTACCCAAGGATGTTTTACATCTCCCCTTTCAATATTTCTGCATTCTCAGGCAATTTCCTAGCAATCTGATAACTTCTCTAAAGTTGAATTTGGACTTTGATTACCAGTGCTTTACAGAAGTTCCTTGCTAAATGGATTTGCTAGGTCCTTTGCATATATGACACAGCCTCTAATATTTTATCTTATATAATTGTAATCTTGAAGTAAGCACATTGGTCACAACAGCTTCTTGTGAATCAACATTGCTGGAGAGTGTGTTAATTAACAAATGCCATATAACAGTCTTGATTGATATTTACCTTGTTCTCAGAAGCAGTTGTGATTCTATAGGTATCTTTCCTTCAGTATTAAGACCTAGCCTTTGGGTATCACTAGTATATACAAAATCAGGACATGATGTTATATAAACTTTGGTGTTTTGTTTCATATATATATATACTCTCAGGAATGACTCTGATGTTTTATGTATCTTCTCTTGGACTCCTTGATTTTGCAAGCAAATCCTGTGATAGCCTGCACTGGGGCTAGATGATTGCATGGATCTATGATTCAAATGGAGTGTATATTTTACGTATTCAGGTGACAGTGTTTGGCCAGTGAATTTTTGACAATTTTTATTACAAATTTCTTCTAAAATTTGATACATTTACAATACAAATAATGAGGTAGTTTGTAGGGTTAATACTCAGGGGAAGTCAGATTCCAGAGATTAGCCAATTCTATCCAGACTGTTGTAGTTTTACAGAAATATGCTGTGTGGCCTCTTTTTAAATTTCAAAATTGATGAGATAGAAAGTAGCATTCAAATGGTAAATTACACTCATACACTGATATGTCTGACTTTTTTTTTTTTTTTTTTTGAGATGGAGTCTTACTCTATTGCCTAGGCTGGAGTACAGTGGTGCAATCCTGGCTCACTGCAACCTCTGCCTCCTGGGTTCAAGTGATTCTCCTACCTCAGCCTTCCAAGTAGCTGGGATTACAGGCCCCTGCCACCACACCCAGCGAATCTTTCTATTTTTGGTAGAGACAAGGTTTCACCATGTTGGTCAGGCTGGTTTTGATCTCCTGACCTCAAGCCACCCACCCGCCTTGGCCTCCCAAAATGCAGCGATTATAGGCATGAGCCACCGTGTGCAGCCACAACTGGCTTTTAATTTACAAATATTTGTACTAAGATAGAATACCCATATGAGCTCTAGACTTCTCAGCAGAATATGAAACCTGACTCCCCATCTGAAGAGAGACCCACCCTGAACAGAGAGGGATACCCTCTTGCATTGGGATATATTAATGAGGACTTGATAACCAGGGAATTTCACCCCAGCAAAGTGAAGAAAAGTGTTGAGTCTCCTGCTTGCATTTAATGACATCTATCCTTTCTTCACATTAAAAAGACAACTTTTCTTGGTTTGTTGGTACAATTTTGGTCCAATGGAGTTGTCACAGGAGAGTTTAAAAATGAACTTCATATGTAAATTATTCTCAGAGTATTATTATTTAAAATGCTGCAAACTGTAGTGCTTAGATATACTATACAGCTCTAAAAATGAGCCACAAAATAGCTGCTTCAGAGTAGGATTCATTTATGAAATTTAAATATATAGATCTGACATCAAGTTAAGGAAAAATTACATAGGAAAAAAGTAAAATACCTTTGGCCTGTAACTCTGCAATTATGCATATTAGGACTATTATTTTTCTTATTACGTACATGGATGAGATTTATTATAAACTCTATGTGTATATGTCTTAAACATTTTAACCTTGTCATATAATTTAGCTCATGGTTTTGAACATATTAGATATTTAATTATTGCTGATTTCATTAAATGTGTTTATAATCATTTAAAATGTATGACTGGAAACTCAGATGTCTATTATTATTTTTAGTTCTTATTGATATTGCCAGTTTAAACTATATCCAACTTTATTAACACTGCCACCCCTCCCACTCTCATCTCCCTCTACCCCACTATCCAGGCAAATAACATCTGAAATATATTCTTTTTATAACTTGAGATAATCTCATAACAACAGTATTCACTGATAAAACCATTGCCTTTAATAATCATATTATGAATTTTGTTGAGAGTCAAAATTCCAAATAGGAGCAGTCACAGATTCTACCAGGGGAGAAATCTTTCTGGAAGGTTAACATTTGTAAAAGGATCTATCATACATTACAGACAGGAAAAATGATTTTTTCTTTTCTCTATTGTGTCAATTGAAAATTTATTTCATTCTTATACAGCATATAGTGATAATACTTTTTGTCCT
Organism: Cacajao melanocephalus; assembly: GCA_963573385.1. Taxonomy (NCBI): domain Eukaryota; kingdom Metazoa; phylum Chordata; class Mammalia; order Primates; family Pitheciidae; genus Cacajao; species Cacajao melanocephalus. Next base: position 15,168 of record CAUYLG010063276.1, read on the forward strand.
ATACATGCAAAGATGGTAATCACTATCCTTTCTGGCATGACCAACAATCTAAATCAAATAGAAGAGCCTATGTAAATTAAATTGGTTGAAATACACCATCTGGAAGATATTATCACATTTCTGGCAAGAACAGGATCACAATTTTGAGAATCAGAGATATGTGACAAATAATTTCGACTGCTGTTGTTAATGGTGTTATTTTAAACCTTTTCACAATTTTTAGGAACCGTGTTGAAAGGCATATATGCTATGGTACTGAATTAAGGGATATGTAATTCCTATTTTGAATGGATCTCATTTTAAGACAGTATGTAAAACATTCCTCCATACAAAAACATGCTAGCGCCCAGTATATACAATATAATTACACAGGAAAGTAGAGCTTTTTAAAAAATTAGATGGGGAGTGATTCCCTTCACGCATAAAGAAAAAGCTTGTATTTTACTAAAGCATATTTAGAAATAATCACTATGTAGCTATTTTTTGGTTGAAAACTGTGAAGTTTATTTGGTAAAATAAAGTGGAATATTGCTTAGGGTAGTAAACACAAACGGTAATGACTTCAACTTTGCAAAGATTTATACAGAAAAACACAGGTATTGCAACTACATAAGTAGATTTTATAGGCTTGAGAGACCAGAAGCCAAACTGAGTTTTAAAAGAGTGCTAATACTCTTTAACCTACTGCATATTCAGCAGGCATTATTTGTAGTGTTATCTGATTATCTCTAAGGTTCTATAAAACACTTTACCTATAATAGCCACTTCTAGGCAACCATCTGCTAGAACTATAAGGACTCTCTAGAGGACGGTTTCGTCTTTAATAATACTAGCACCTGCAAAACTCTATTACTGGGGTGGCCCACACCTGCAGGCAACAATGCACGCACAACACCAAGTCTACTCTCAATTTGGGCTAAGGGCACATAATGACTATTCCTAGGTTGAGACTAAACTGATACTGCTATATGTGTCTCTTCATAATTTGTATGTTGGAATTTAGACCCGCATGTGACAGTATTAAGAGATGGGTCCTTTAAGAGGTGATTCGTGAAGTAGAGCCCTCATGAATGGAATGAGTGACCCTGTAACATAGTTGGAAGGAACTAACTAGACCCTTTTGCCTCTCTCTTTTCCACTGTGTGAGGACATGACTTTCAAGGTGCGATCTTGGAAGCAAAGACTGGGCCCTCACCAGACACTGAACCTGCTGTTTCCTTGATCTTGGACTTTCCAGACTCTAGAACTGTGAGAAACAAACTTCTACCATTTATTTATTACTCTATCTCAGATACTTTGTTATACCAGCATAGATAGAATGTCAGTTGGCTACCACTAAATTTTAAACACACTGGAGACCAAACAAAATGTAACATTCAAAACATCTTAACACATTCATGGTTTTTATGACTCTTCAATGACAACAGATTACTGTGTTGTTACTTCTAGAAGTAGCAATACATTTCCTTACTCTGCAAAGCTAAAGTGATTCAGAAGATGTAGGTGTCACAACACTGATATTTCTTTTTTGTGTGTGTGTGAGATAGAGTCTCACTCTGTCATCAAGGCTGGAGTGCAGCAGTGCAATCTTGGATCACTGCAACCTCAGCCTCCAGGTTCAAGCAATTCTCCTGCCTCAGCTTCCCAAGTAGCTGGGATTACAGGCACCCGCCACACACCCAGCTAATTTTTGTATTTTTAGTACAGACAAGGTTTCACCATGTTGACCAGGCTGGTCTTGAACTCCTGACCTCAAGTGATCCACCTGCCTTGGCCTCCCAAAGTGCTGGGATTATAGGCGTGAGCCACCGTGCCTGGCCACATTGGTATTTCTTATCTTCAAAGAAGTTCATATGTAAGTACTAATTTCATTCATATTGTTTCTTCTATATTTTGCATCTTAAGAGTCAATGACTATGTATCTATTATAGTGATTAACAATAGGAAACAATTATGGAATATATGTATAATTTTTAAAAATTGAAAGTTTATTTAAATGTAACAAGACAATAAAAGTTACAAATGTTTATTTAATGGCAGCAAAAAAGTCCATTCCAATGGATTTAATCCTTGGAATATTTAATTAAGGTGTAAATTTTTACTTGAGATTACATGTTTATCTTTCATAATTAGATGTGCTTACCACAATGCTAATATTTCAATTGTGTCACAGCTTTTTCTTACATGATTTTTGTCTCCAATATTATTAAAAATTAAAAAAAAACAATAATCTTAACCAAATTAGACAAATAGATACAAAAATTGCTAACATGTTGCAGGGTATAAAATCAATTCACAAAAATCAATAAATATAAACTATCTAATAAAATCAAGAAAATATCATTTATAATAGCTACAAAAAATACCTGGGAATAAGTTTAACCAAGCAGGTAGAAGAGTTCTACAAGGAAAACATCTACTGATGAAAGAAATGGAAGAGGACACACACAAAAAATGGAAGGCATTTCATGCTCGTGGATTGAAAAATTAATATTTTTAAAATGATCACACTACCCAAAGCAATCTACAGATTCAATAGAATTTCTATCAAAATACCAATGACATTTTTCACAGAAATAGAATCCTGAAGTTTGTATGGAACCAAACACAGAGCCTGGATAGCCAAAGCGATCCTGAGAAAAAGGAACAAAGATGGAAGCATCACATGACCTGACTTTGAAATATATTCCAAGGCTATCATACCAAAACAGCATGGTATTGGTATAAAAACAGATGCATGGACCAATGGAACAATACTGAGAACCAGAAATAAATCTACGTATTTATAGCTGATTGACTTTCAACAAAGGTGTCAAGAACATATATTGGAGAAAGTACATCCTCTTCAACAAATGGTGCTGGGAAAACTGGATATTCATATGCAGAAGTAGGAAACTAGACCCCTGTCAATCACCATATGTAAAAATAAACCAAAATGGATTAAATAAATTTAAAACTGAAAGTATGAAACCACTTAAAGAATACATAAAGGAATCACTCTAGGACACTTGTCAAGACAAACATTTTATGGCCAAGACCTCAAAAGTACATGCAACAAAAACAAAACTAGACAAATGGACTATATCAAACTAAAAATCTTCTGCAAAGTAAAGGAAACAATCAACAGAGTGGAGGGACAATCTGTTGAAGGAAATAAAATATATGCAAACTATTTATCTGACAAGGGACTAGAATCCAGAATAGACAGGAAATTTAAACATCTTAATAGCAGAAAGCAAATAACCACATTAAAAGGGCAAAGGAACTGAACAGCCATTTATCAAAAGAAGACCAAAAAATGGTCAATAGGTATATGAAAAATATTCAACATCACTAAAAAGAAAATGCAAATAATAACCAAAATGAGATATAATCTTACCCCAGTTAGAGTGGCCATTATGAAAAAGACCCAAAAAAATCATGCTGATGAAGATGTGTAGAAAATGGAACTCTTAAACACTATTGAGGGGAATACAGATCATTATAGCAATTATGGAAAATAGTACAGAGATTTCTCAAAAACTAAAAACAGAATGACCATGTGATCCAGCAATCTCACTAGCAGGTATTTATACAAGGAAAAGGAAATCAGTGTATCCAAGGGGAACCTGCATCCCCATGTTTACTTCAGCACTATTCACAATAGCAAAGATACAAATCAACCTAAGTTTCTAGCAACAGATGAATGGATACAGAAAATGTGTTATATGTACACAATGGAATACTATCCAGCCATAAAAAGCATAAAATTTTGCATTTGCACAAGATGGATGGAACTAGAGGTCATTATGTTAAGTGAAATAAATCAGGCCTAGAAAGACAAATGTTGCATGTTCTCACTCATATGAGAGCTAAAAAGGTTGATCTCATGGAGGCAGAGGGTAGAATGATAGTTACCAGGGACTAGGAAGAGCCTATGTGAGTAAGAGGAGAGGTGAGATGAAGAGAGGTAGTTCACTGGGTACAAACATAAAGTTAGGTAGAAGGAAATTCTAATAATTCATAGGACAGTACAGTGACTATTGTAAATAATAACATATTGCAAATTTCAAAATAGCTAAAGGATTTCAAATGTTCCCAACACAAATTATAAATGTTCCAGGTGATGGATATCCTAAATACCCTGACTTGATGATTACACATTGTACACAGGTATCAAAATATCACATGTATCCCATAAATATGTACAACTACTGTCTATAAATAAATAAAATGTTAACACTTATTGAAAATATGCTATGTGCCAGAATTGCTGTAAAAACTTGACATTATTAATTTACTTAATTCTATACCTATTATGCATCAATGCAAATTGAAGACATTTCAAGCAAATGCCTAAGTTTAATTCCAGCAGTCTATCTTCAGAGTCTGGTATTTTGTCTCACTAGAAGCCTTAACTTTAAGCACATCTTTGATAAATACCGGTGCTTGCTTTTCCCATGTTAAAATAAGGAAATTCATGACTGAAAGTAGAGTAAGTTGTTGAACTCATGGAAATAGGGTAGAATGATGGTTACCACAGGCTAAAGGGATATGGAGAAGATAGAAATGGAGAGTTGTTTATCAAAGGGTAAAAAGTTTCAGATAGGCAGGAGAAACAGGTTTTGAGATTTATTGTACAGCAGGATGACTATAATCAATGATTGTGTATTTCAAAATAACTAAGTAAAATTCAAATGTTTCAGCATAAAAATGATAGGTGAGTGAGGTGATTGATCTATTGATTATATGGAATTAATCATTCCCCATTGTATAGATGTATCAAAACATCACAAGTTTCCCCATGAATGTTTACAATTATGATTTTTTAATCAAAAATAACATTAATAGCAACAACAAAAACACATAGTAGTTATTCTCAAAATATACTCATCAGAGTTTACTGATTTCTCAGACCTGGGGAAGAGAGAAAGTTTTCACCTTAGTGGCCATGTAGAGGTAGAAAATCAAATGAATCTGCATTCCTTTACCATTTGTTTTGTAAAGTTTTATTTCTCCATTAAGATTTTTTGATATAAATAAAATATATGTTTTTCTGTTTACTTGTTTTGTAGATAAAAACAAATATGGGAAGACATAGGGACAAAAAAAAGTGTTGAAATCAACTAATCAACAGAAACTTTTCTATTATTCTTATCCCTAAGGTCAATTCACCAGCTAGATGAAACAGACGAGGAGGGAAGCTAATTCTTTATGTCCTCACTTATAATCCAGCAGACCTATTCCCACAGAAACAGTGCTATAGATAATGGGAAGATGTAACAATGTTAACATCTATCATTCTCCTATTACTGTATTTTGGCTATCCTATAAGTACTTGACATAGAAAATTTGGCTGATTAAGTAACATAACAATATTATTTCTATCATATAGAGCAATAAACAGTCCTTCATCAAAAATGGACAGAGCCAGCAGACATAAAATTAGCAAGGACATAGTTGTAAACAGCACTATCAATCAACTGGATATAATCAACATCTATTGACTGCTTTATCCAACAAAAGAAGAATACACATTCTTCTCAAGTTCACATGGAATACTCACCAAAATAAACCACATTCTGGGCTTTAAAATACACCTTAACAAATTTAAAAGAATAGAAATCATACAATGACTCCTTTAAGATGACAAAGAAATTAAACTAGAAATCAGTAGCAAAAAAAGATAGCTGGAAAATCCCCAAATACATGGATGCTAAACAACATACTTCTAAATAACATATGAATCAAAGAAGAAATGGCAGTAAAATTTAAAAATAGTTTGAACTAAACGAAAATAAAAATACAACTTAATAACATTTGTGGGAACCAGTGAAAGCTGTACTTAGAGGGAAATTGATAGCATTATAGCCCTATATTGAAAAAAAACAGATCTAAAGCAAATTAAGTTTTCACCTTTGGAAACTAGGGAAAAAGAGCAGAGTAAATCCAAAGTAAGCAAAATAAAAAATAATAAAAAATCAGAAGTTGTGAAATTAAAAACAGAAAATTAATACAAAACAAAATACAGTGAAATCAAAGCTGGTTCATTGAAAAGGTTATTTAAATCAATAAACATTTAGCAAGGTAAATTAAGAAAAAAAGAGACGACACAAATTACTAATATCAGAAATGAGAGGGTACCCTACAAATTTCATTGATATTAAAACAATAATATAGATATTCTATTAATAACTCCATACCTACAAATTTGAGAGATAAACCAATTCTGTGAAAGACACAATGTGCCAAAGCTTACATAGGAAGAAATAAACAAGCTGAATAGATCTCTATTAAAAAAGTTGAATCAATAATCCATAACCTTTCCTAAACAGAAAGTGTCAGGCGCACATGGGTTCACTGAAGAATTCTACTAAATCTTTGAGCAAGAAATTATTATCAACTGCATAATCTCTTTTAGAAGATATAAGCAGATGGAATACTTCCTAACTTTGTATATGCAGCCAGCATTATACTAATACCAAAATTAGATGAAGACATTACAAGAATAGAAAACTTCAGTCTGAGAGAATTGACTGACAAAATTTCCTGGAACTAATAAGCTATTATAATAAGGTTGCAAATACAAGGTTAATATTCAAAAGTCAATTGCATATATGCCAGCAATGAACAAATGGAATTTGAAATTAAAAATACAGTATCATTTAAATTTACCATAGGGATCGCTTCTCTGCCTTTTGGCTAAGATCAAATGTAAATTTACTATAGGCATAAATCAAACAAAATATGTACATGACTTATATGAGAAAAGCTACAAAACTCTGATGAAAGAAATCATAGATGATCTAAATAAATGGAGAAATATTCCATATTAATAGATATTACCAAGTACCAGCTTTTTTCCAAATTTATCTATGGATTAAACATAATCCCAATAAAAATTCCAGGAAATTCCTTTGTGGATATCAACAAAATGATTCTGAACTTTAGGTGGAGAGGCTAAATTCCCAAAACAGGCAACCTAATATTGAAGAACAAAATTGGAAGGCACACAAACCAACTTTGAGACTAAATATAAAGCTATAGTAATAAAGACTGGTATTGGCAAAAGAATGGAGAACTAGATTAGTGGTACAGAATAGGGAGCTCAGAAATATACCCATATGAACAGAGTCAACTGATTTTTGAAAAAGCAGCAAAAGCAAAACTATAGACCAAAAACTAATCTTTTTAATAAATGGTGCTGGGACAACTGGACATCTACATACAAAAAATGAATCTAGGCAAATACTTTACACTCTTTATAAAAATTAACTCCGAATGAATCCTTGATCTAAATGTGAAATGGAAGACTATAAAACTCCTAGAAGACAACATAAGATGAAATATACATAGCCTTGGATTTGGTGATGACATTTTAGATGCAACATCAATGGCAGAATCCCAGAAAGAAAAAATTGATAAGCTGAATTTCATTAAATTTAAAAACCTCTACTCTGCAGAAGACACTGTCAAGAGAATGAAAAGAAAAACCAAAGACTGAGATAAAATGTTTGCAAAAATCTGCAATTTCATCATACAATTATGGTCTCATAGAGTAGCACAATTTATTTCAAAATTTCAATCTTGGAGAATTTGAAAAGGGTTCAGAGTGACACAAACACACTTGAGGGATATTTTTCTTATTCTCTGAAGATTCTTCTCTTTGTAGCACCCCATTTTTCTACAAGGACACATTGAAAATAAGGGAAAAAATTGCTACCCAGCAAATTAAATCCAATACATGAACCCAAATGACCTATACATCAAAGAATGTGTTCATCCAGACAAATATTCCCTTATTTCAATATATGTAGTACACAATACAAGATATTATTTTTAGGAATTTCTCTTTCTCCAACAAAATCTCTTTTATGATATAATATATATGTAATCAATATGCTTTGTATATTTTTTCTAAAAGTATACAAATAAGAAAAAATATAAGCATAAAAATATTTTTAGAATTGCAAATTTAGTTATTTATGTAAGAAAAAGTCATTAGTATGTTCATTTACATATTATAAATATTCATTCTATTCTAAAAACCTAGTTACAATTAATATTTAAATTCTATAAAAATATGTTTATCTGAAGATTGTTGAGTTTTTATTATAATTTTTATAATGCATCATCAGCTGGTATAAGGGGAATAGCAGAAGTCTGAGAATCACTGTCTAAGGCAAAATGTTTACCAATGTTGCATTCTTAATTTCCTTCAAGTAGAAATGGGTAACACTTTTTTAAAAAATAAAACTCAATCACAAGAAAAGCTTGGAAAAATGAATTTAAAAAAAATAGTACATATAATTTGCGCAGTACTTGGCATGCAGTACTAGCTTAAGAAATTTTAATAATCAGCATATATGTCAAACTATAGATCCTTTCAAGATTTTTAATTTAAATTAAAATTTATGTTATATTTATATAGCACTCAAATCTTACAAAACACTTCTTCATTATTATTTTCTTGACTCATAATAACCTCGAGAAGTAGATAGGACTTGTATTGTTAGCACTGTTTTTTACAGAAAGAAACTAAGGCTAAAATGTTCAGAGATACTGATCATCCAGCTAAAGGGCTAAGTCCAAGGCCAACTAAGATCTAACTTAGCACTTACACAGCATTCCTATGTGTGATGCATCTTAGTATAAGCCATTGTGTTAACTCAGTCATTGTTTGCTAAGTGATAGTCTCAAGCACTTGAGAGAGATGAGTGTCTATCTTGTTTATATATTAGAGGAACTTCTTTTCAAGGCATGTGAACTTGAATATCACATGCTATTATAATTGTAATTTGAGTGATAATAATCTCCAAAAAATAGTCTTTTTGAAATACTATAAGATCTTTCATGTGTCTAATATAAGGTCTTTTATTCTTTTCTAATTATTTCCCTTTACAGTGATAGTGAAACGAATGCGTTGACTCTAATGCATCAAGTTAACAGGTGTTTATTTCAATTTTTCATCATAGATGCTTAGATATGTCAATTATTTATCTACTTCCAGGTATCAACACATGAAATACATACTTAATTTTCTTCCTTCAGAAAGGATTAGCAATGTATTCAAGGCCTACCAGAACAAAAGCCTACAAATGTCTTTCAGCTGATTGTGAAATGTACTGTCCTCAGGACCTAATAATTACTGTATGAAATGTAAACTCAAATAAACTACTTGTAATTATTGACAATAGTGTCCACAGCCATTGGTTAGAGCTCACCTCTATGGATACAAGGTGAGATCATCTCTGTGTCAAACACGTGCTCTGCCTTTGGGGGACAAATAAACCCCTGTTAGCTATGAAGTCATTGGAGCTTATCTCCTGTGTCACAGAGCAACAAGGAGCAAACAAAAACCCTATGTGCTTAATGAGACTTGACAATTTATCCTTGATGGCAAATTAATATACTTTGTACTTAGGTAGACCCTTTTATTTCCTCCTAATTGCAAGATACTAACTAGATGCCACAGCCTGACTTTCAGATTAAAAGCCTGATAGTTTATCGCACCCAACCACAATTTCTGCGTGTTGTCTCACTGTAGAACTGTACACCTACTGAATCCATAATTAGACTTCGGTATCTAGTAATTAAATAATTAATTATAGTATAATGGGTCATGCATGAAGTAATGATGCTTATGTTTCACAAACCCAGAATTATTATGAATTTGATTCTGTTCACCTGCAGTCAATAAGAAAAAATCAAAAGAGAAACTTATCTCAAATAATTATAGTTTTATATGTGATGGACGAATAGGCTTTGGGGATAGTATCCCAGTAATTGTAGAATTTGTTGTTTATTTTAAGTAAAGGAGATGGGGCAGGAAAACTGCAGAGTAGAAACAGTGGTGAACAGTAAAAATTCTACCATCGTTAATTTACCAGGTCAATGAAAAAGAATTATATAGTAAGTTCTAGGCACTTTGTGAAAGTACATATAATACTTACTAGGTAAGTACCAGCTAAATGACAGGCTTACTCTGATTACATAAGTATATACAATTATTGGTTAAATTGGGCTCTGCCATGTGACTGGTTTCATACGTAAAAACTTTCAATACCTTTGTTACCTTCAAAAGAGAGCAAACCTGTTATCCTGATAATTTAAAGTGCACAATTGCTTAGGTTTAAAAGGGTCGATCAAAAAAACAGTATTTCAACCAGGTAAAATTTTATTTGTATTCTAGCTCAACTAAACTATTTAAGAGAAACACAGTACAAGGATCTTATGAAGATTTTAAAATATACTAAATAATTTAAAATTTATCATATTTTAGATAAAATAAAAAGTAACCAGAAATTAGTCTATTGTGACAATATATTTTTTAAACTATTTTTAACATTGTAATAATAGTCAGAAAAACTAAACACTTAAGTTCCTTTCCATTATTTCATTTAGAATAACTAAATACATTTCCAAACCTGAAACATCTAATAACCTAATACTTCACAAAATACTTTATAGCATTTTAGAAAACAAGAATTGTAAACTTTATAATAATTACATAACAGAAATCAAATTTGGAAAAACTTCAATTTTTCTATGAAATAACTTATAAATATGGATGCAATCACAGAAAACTGAAATCATAGAACCCGGAATGAGGTGGCCTTGGTTCAAATGACACCACCATATTCTATGAGCTGTGTATCTTTATGAAAGTTATTTAACTTTCCTGATCTTCATTTACTCTATTGGTAAAATATAACTGGAATAATGACATCACTTTCTTTATAAAGCTGCAGTGGAGATGAAGGCAATTATTATAAAACCTAGGTAGTTGTAACACTGAAAATATTACTGACATCATCATAACCTAGTTAGAGAACAGAGGAAAAGTAATTATAACCCTTAGAAATAAACCAGAAATTCCAGAGGATGGTGTCATTCTAATGTTATGATCAATTTGATCAGTGTTAGGTTTGTCCTTGCTACAATTACAATACTAATTATGGAGTTCTGCTTCACAATATGCTAGCAAGCATAAAGAAAGTACAAAAATCAGAAAAACTTAGCACACATAATGATACTTACAGTATGAGTAAAAATGACAAATCAAAATAGTCATCCTATACCAGGTAATATGCCAACAATTTTATGAAACTTACATCTTTAACCTTATCATCTAATAATAACTATTATTAAAATTTAATGCATTTCTCTTCTAGCTTGATATTCTATTTTAATTTTACCATTTAAAAATATGTCTAATCACATGCAATTTTAGATTGTTTCTATTTAATATTGAGTAATCTAAAACTACCTATTGGGTTCTATGCTCACTATCTGGATGATGGGATCATTCATACCCTAAACCTCAGTGTCATGCAATATACCCACGTAACAAATTTGCATCTGTATCCACCGAACCTAAAAGTTGAAATTTTAAAAATATATAAAATTTTCATATTATTCTGTTTTTATTTTAGTTATTTCCTTTCATCTAAATATTTTTAACTGACAAAAATAATACGATTTATTATTGGTAAATAATATGTATGATAGTACAGAAAATGTATAAATAAAAATGAATTTTTCCAATACTAACATGCCTCTCTCCTCATGTTAAAGTATGAACTGTGTATTTGTTTATCTTGTTTGAAGCACATATAAACATAAATAAACATATATAAGAAGGTATCAAATTTTTAAGCAAAAAATTGTCACAGAAGGGAAACGTTTCTGGAATCTTACAGCCCAGATCAAATTGTGATATGAGAAAGAAAATGAACAGCATACTAAATCAAGGTCAGGTGCAAACTGATGGTTAATGGGAATCTTAGGATGCTGAAAAGGTTTAGGCAGGTGTATTGTTTATGGACACATGGCATCTGACTCTCCTTTCTGCCCTATGACGAGAATTAAGTATTGCTGATACTGAATTTGAATCACAAGACAAGACAGCCCTGTATCTGTAAGATTTCCATAGACAGCATCACATAGATTGATGGTTTAAATTCATCCCAATTGGTGATTTACATGTTGAGAAAAACTGGGGGTATAGGTGCCGCAATAACTGAGCTTTTCTGATCTTTCAGCTTGTGACTCTGGAGCCAAGAGAGTATGTACTGAAGTATTCTGCCTTCTCTCCTCTGCACTGATTTGTTATCCTTAAGTAACTAAATCTGAAATTTAATATAGCTTTACTTGGTATGTGTCTATCTGTGTGTCTCAATACTCCATAAAGTGTCGAAAACCCTGGAGCATCATATCACATACATTAGGTACAACTTGCTTACATTACTTAACATTATAATATGGACATCCTTTCAGGCCATTGCACAGTTACTCATTCTTTTTAAATCTTGCATATTTCCTATAAGAGATGAAATATAATTTTATTAGTCATTCCCTTATGGAATGGAAAGTGTTGTTGATTTTTGCCATCATAGTATTTAAAAAATATTTGACAGATGAATGCTTACTATGTTGGCCTTTTATTTATATAGAAAAATTATCAAAAGTCATTATAGGGTAAAGTTATATGCAGAGTCAAAATGTTATTAGGTGTTGCTCTCTTAAATTCCAAAATTATTATTGTTATTCATAGCATTTCACAGTTCCATGAAAATTACATCATGGTACCAATTTCCCCATTCCCCAAAAAAGTATTAAATAAGAAAAATTTAGTTTCTATCAATCTGATTGGTGAAATGAATAAGTCATTGTTATTTCCTTTTATACTTTTTCTATTAAGAATATTTAACATCATCTCATAATTTAGTATCCATTTGCTTTTCCTTCTTTTTTGAATTGCCTGTTAAACAACATTTATCTATTTTAAAACTTAAATTTATTTTTCTTATCAATTTTAATGTTGCTCTTTATAGTAACTATTATTTTATTTTATTTAAGTATCTCCCAGGATTCTTTCTCTTTCCTTATGGTGACTTTCATTTGCAAGGAATTTTTATTCCTATACAAACAGGTATGTTAATCATTTTCTTTAAATGACCTGGGCTTCATGTCCATCTGCATTAGTATCCCTACATTTTTCTAATATTTTATTATCTTGTCTTCACTTTTGGATCTCTATAGTCTTCTGTATATTTTTGTTGTTTTTTGTTTATGTTTTTATTTTGTTTTGAGACTGAATATTGCTTTGTCACCCAAGCTAAAGTGCAATGGCACGATATCAGCTCACTGCAAACTCTGCCTCCCAGATTCAAGTCAATTTTGTTGCCTCAGCCTCTCGAGTGCTGAGATTATAGGTGCCCACCATCAGGCCTGGATAATTTTTATATTTTTAGTAGAGACAGGGTTTCATCATCTTAGCCAGGCTGGTCTTGAACTCCTGACTTCATGATCCACCTGCTTCAACCTCCCAAAGTACTGTGATTACGGGCATGAGCTATAGAGTAACTGGCCTTGTTTTCATTTTTTTTTATAGCCTTAGAAGTAAAATTGATTTCTGACAGATGACCCAATATTTCAATGTTATCTATTAACAATATTATCATTTATTCTATTGAAAACAAGTGAGGTGGGCACGAATGATGGCTCATGCCTGTAATCCCAGGGCTTTGGGAAGCCAAGGTGATAAGATCCCTTGAAGCGAAGGCTTTGATACTAGCCTGGGCAGCATAGCAAGACTCTCTCTGTTTAAAATCAAATCAAAACAAAACAAAACAAAACAAAACAAAACATTAACCAGGCATTATGGTGTGTGCCTATAGTTGTAGCTGCTTGGGAGTCTGAGGCAGAAGAATCCCTTGAGCTCTGGAGTTTGAGGCTGCAGTGAACTATCATCCTGTAACTGCACTCTAGCTTGGGTAACACAGCTAGATCCTTTCTCAAAAAAAAAAAAAAAAAAGAAAGAAAGAAAGAAAGAAAGAAAGAAAGAAAAGTAATGAGTGAGGCCCTTTTTGCCTTTTTATGTATTAAAAATTCATAAGATATTGCTCTGGAATTTTTAATCTTGTCAATATTTTTTTCTCGATTCCTGTGCCAACATTTATTATTCCATTACTAAAACTCATTATTCAAATGATTCTGCAGTATTTTTCCTTTTCTAAACTTTCTCTCAGGTTTATTCTTCAAATTGTACTCTAAATTACTTTTCTAGCTTTTTTTAAAGAGTGGGTCTTGATTGAAACTGAAATAAATATATTAATTAAAGTAAAGGGCATTTCAATGCTATTAAGTATTTCCATACAGCAAAATTTACCAAGTCATTATTTAGGTAATTTAATATTTGAGGAAATTTAAAGTTTTTATGAATAAATTAACTCCAATAAGTAGTAGCTGGTATAATTTGTTTTCTGTTTTATTTGTTTTGTCTCATTATAAATTCATATTTGCTTATTCATGGAGACTGGGAAAACTAAAAACACACGGGAAGAAAAATAACATGAAGTAAAATATAATTAACTTTGTCATATTTTCTTTCCCATTTATTTCTTAGTCATCTTTTTACAAAGAAAGCTATTGTATTCTATTTTTTATACTTTATATTCTATCATAAGTATTTAATTATTATTGGACTTTTAGAGTTGCTTATTTTTCTCCTGTTGCAAATAGCAATTAAGTATAAATCTTGTATTTTGTTTTTTAGTCTCAGTATTGGTTCCCAGAAGAAAAAGAACTTGGTCAAGGGATGTTTGGAATTTATAGACTTTCTTCACATGGAGTGAGACTGTATCTGATGTTTCTTCTAAAAGCAGCCAGTTTCTCTAGCACTGCTTATTGAATAATTATTTGATCAATTAGTGGTCTGCAATATATCCTACAAGATATTATATAGTCATACACACACACACACACACACACGTAAAGATTATGCTAATCGTCATATACACATGTATGTATCTGTATAAACATTTACTCTTCTTACTGAATTTCCTTCAAAATAGTATACAGAAATATAACTATTTGCTCTTTGATAAAAACTTTAGAATCATTTATCATTTGCCAAATTGTCAAAATATGGTATTTTGATTGGACTGCTGTATAAACTACAAAACAGTTTGTGAAAAAAAAAATCTGTACCTTTACAATAGTCAATCTTGTCTTCTGAAAACATAGCTAATACATTTTCAATGGTCTAAGGCTTCACACTTAATTATTGAGTAAAATTCTATGATTTATTAATATAGATCCCAATTTATTATTTATAATATAAATAGGATTGGGACCTATATTAATAAATAATATATTAATAAATAATATAGGCCCCAATCCTATTTATATCATATTTATTTATATAGGTATAATAATAATAAATATTTATATTTCTTAATATAGGTCCCATTCCTGGCTATACAAAAGAATCCTCTGAGGAGTTTTTAAAAATTGCCATTTGTGATATTTATTTTCTAAGAAAATTAGAAATTTATTTTCTAAGAGATTTATTGTCTAAGTGAAAGAGACAGAGAGAGAAATATAGATTTATAAATAAATATAGATTTAAAATAGACATGGGTCGATATAATCTAACTTTCTTGAACACTCATATTTATCCTAGTACTCTTCCCATTTGTATATATTGGTTTACAGGCTATCTGCAACAAATTATCATTTGGAAATATATACTGTGTTAATATCTTATGGCAATGATGATGAAATTACAGAATATGTCTAACAGGATATATGTGTGTGAATTTCATAGGAATATTGCCAGAATTTCAATTTTATAGAGAATTACACTGGCTATTCATTAAAATTAATTATATGCATATGTAAGTGTATGTTAAAAAATGATTATCATTTCTTCCAGTGTTCTAGAAAATCTAAGTGAAAAGTTAAATGTGTAATTACATTTGAAGGGCAAACAATATGTATTTTTAAATAATTTATCTTTTTACATGTTATCTAACTTTGGAGAACAAAAGAAACATACAATTTACATAGCTGCACTTTCTTAAAGAGCTTCGGAAAATTAACATTTGCTTAGAACTACCTCCTGGTGAACTGTAGTGTTTTACAAAAACAGTAACTTTCCTACAAACACATGCACCCACATATAAAGCACATTTAATGACTATGATAAGTATTCCTTATGTAAATGGCACTAGAGATGATGACTTACATGTTACATTCAAGGTTATTAACATGAATCTCAAAAGGACTCACAGAAATGATCGTATCAAGTTTGACAGCCAGAATTGAAGATTATTGTTTTATATCATCTTGTCATTTCAAATAATTATAATATATGTGTGTGAGGTTGTACATTCTCTACTTAATCCTGTCAACAAAATTAATTATTTGACAGAGCTAATTATTTTGAGATTCAAAATCCACTCAGTGGGGATAGAAATTACACTTTTACATGCAAACCTAGCTCCCGGGCCACACTGCCAGAACACCCAGCATCACATTTAATTTCCATTAGCGAGGCCAGTCATTATTCTAATATGATTACACAGTCTTGTAAAATGTCCTTTTTTCATGAAAAGCAATTAATTTTCATTTAGTAACATTTTGGATGCAAGCATTTAGAAGTGACCCCTCAGAATGCAGTTTTTCCTGCAAATATTCATATTAACTTCCAAATCAGGATCAGACTGGAGACAAAGACAAGCAAAATAAACATGAAAACCTAGATTCTAAGTGTCATCACTAATACCAGATTAATTTTGAATATTCCCTTCATACTAGGACATTGATAAAACAAACAAACGTTTCCAGTTCAAGAGCTACCAGGTAAGGTCTTAAATAGCAGCACTTAAAAACATTTCATTAAAAAATATATATAGGCATGTACTAAGTGTGTATAAATGTTTTTTCATCAGATTTAATTACATACTGATTGTAGATGTTATAAGTTATTCAGCCTTGATTATCAGTAAAGTTTACCACATGTCACGAAGTAAAAAGCCAGCAAAAGGTTGCAAAATAAACACCGTCACTCTCAAAGACACTGGAAAGCAGCAGCCATTTGCAACATTTAAAAATTTTGTTTTTAAATCATATTTCAGTTTTATAGAAATTTGTCTTAAGTATTACATACATGGCAATAAATTTATCCTGTGTCATATAGGCCTAAATGTGGTAGAAAATAAATTATTTAAAAATCAGACCAGGCACAGTAGTTCACATCTGTAATGCCAGCACTTTGGCAGGCCAAGGCGGGAGGATCACTTGCATACAGGAGTTTAAGACTAGCACAGACAACATAGCCAGATCCTATCTCTAATAATAATAATAATAATAATAATAGAGAAAATTGATTGGGCATGGTGGCATGCACCTGCAGTCTCTGCTACTCTGGAGGCTGAGCTGGTAGAATGACTTATGCCAGGGAGGTTGAAGCTGCAGTAAGCCATGATGGTGCCACTGTACTGCAGCCTTGGTAATGGAGAAAGACCCTATTTCAAATAAATAAATAAATAAATCACCTCATTTATAAACTCTTGAATCAAGAAAATAGGTCTCCCCACCACCACCAAGAAACACCAATGTGTTTTAAGATCTCTCAATTCACAGAAGTCCAAGGTTAGACCTTTTCCCTAGAAATGTGAGGAAACACCATGACTTCTGGTGTGGTCTTGCCTTGCCTGAGAGCTCCCGAATCACACTGCAGAAGTGTATTATATAACACGTCTCTGTTGTCTCTGCTCAATGTTTAACACATGCAACTGCTTAACTTGTTAAATGATATAATATTGGCAAATACTATTTAAAATTAAAAATAATCTTCAGATCTTATTATTTTTAATGTTTTCCATTTTATTCAAGATTTGCTAATAAACTTCACAAGGCACTAATTTAATTTTTAGTCTCATTTACCCAAAACCAGTATTCTATTGATAACAAAGACAAACATCTAGTTTGAGGGGGTGATGTTCAAAAAATACATAATTGTAAACTACTTAAGAAAGCAAAAATGATAAAGGTGGGAGGGAGGTAAGAGTTGAAAAATTACCTATTGGGTACAATGCTCACCAAATGATGGGTGCCCTAGAAGCTCAAACCTTATCATTACACAATGTATGCATGTAACAAACCTGCACATTTACTCTCTGATTCGATAATTAAAAAAAGAAAGAAAGTGGATGGCATAATTTGCATATGTATGTTACATTTACCTCTCACTTACAAGGCTGCTCTGCTAGTGGACATTTTATAGTTTTCCCTAATGAAAACTTATATTTATTCCCTTGGATAAATGGGAGTTAACTAATTTTAATTAGGTTAGAAAAACTATGAATATTATTATGCAGGATATTTTATTCTAGTTAAAGTTACTGAATTTTTTCCTAACTCTCCAGGAAATTTAATCATATGACTTTCATAACATTGTGTTTATGATTTTATTTTACATTTTGATAATATGTAACAGTCATCTGTTGAAAAATGTGTTATCATTACTTTATTCCTCTTAAAAGAATGTATTAGGAAAGGGAAGTTTCATTTGGATGTAAATAAGATCAAATGTATACAGTTTTATGGAAGCTTTGGTGATTAAACTAAAATATAGCAATTCAAGCATCTCCTACTTTCTTCAGTAGCAGTTAAAAATACTATTGATGGGGTACATTCAACACTAGAAAAGTTAGAAGTGTATCTAGCTATCAGGCTTAAGTATTTTATTTGAGATGCCATGTTAACAAGTCTTGAAAGGAAATCCATTAGTAGCTGCAATGAGGCTTTTTAGTCAAAGTAAGTAATTAATGGAATTATGAATAATGGTTATCATTCAATTTAATAATAGAAAATGGCATTGAATATAAGAAGGACTTGATATTGCTCAATAAGGTAGTTAGAATTTTGAAGAGCTAATCATAAAATGGGAATAATATTCTAGGATGATGATAGTCTACAACACAGAAACTGAAAGGAGCATATTCATTTTGACCACAAAACTCTTATAAATTTTAAATTTATACATCTGTGTATTATTCTAGCTCCTACATGATACATGGTAAGCACATGGCTCTTGGTGATTAGTAATTACAATGGAGTTATATTGGCTTTCAGCAAAAAGGAATGGAATTTTAAAAACTACCTATTGGGTATTATGTTCACAACCTGGATGATGGGTTCAATCAAACCCCAACCTCAGCATCATGCAATATAGCTTTGTAACAAAGCTGCATGTGTACCCCCAATTCTAAAATAAAGTTTAAAAAAAAACTTCAAAAGTAATCTTAGGCCATTCGTGGTGGCTCATGCCTATAATCCCAACATTTTGGGAGGCCGAGGCGGGTAGATCAAGTGGGCAGGAGATCAAGACACTCTTGGCTAACACGGTGAAATCCTGTCTCTACTAAAAATACAAAAAATTAGCCAGGCATGGTGGAATGCATCTGTAGTGCAAGCTATTCGGGAGGCTGAGGCAGGAGAATTACTTGAACCCAAAGGCGGAGGTTGCAGTAAGCTGAGATCAGGCCACTGCACTCCAGCCTGGGTGACAGAGTGAGACTCTGCCTAAAAAAAAAAAGAGAAAACAAAAAGAAAGCAACCTTAAAAATCGTTCATTTCTATCTCTGAAATTGTGTGTATGAGAAAGATGAAAGAAACATGTTGTTAATAACTTACACAATACTACTCTCACTTATAAATCTTGGAAGTTTGGCGTACTATGAAAGGTGGAAAGTTAACTTCTCTACCCAAACTTCACTCTTTGCACTCTGCATGCACATGTATATTGTGAAGGAGTAGGTACAGTTGTGAATAAATTAGCTAATTTTGGTTCATCAAATAAGCTGTAGTTACTCATAGTTACTAGTAGGTATAGTCACTATGTTGTGAAATGTGCAAGTCATACTTTGCTCCAGTTTTATGGACCTGAGTGAATTAATTGATTTCACCCTCACAAAAGGCCTTGTAGATTTCCTCCCTTTGGTTTTGCCTCCCTCAACCTGTTTGAGAGTAGCCATCAGAGACATGTTTCTGTATGACGCTGTGGTGCCTATCAGTTCTGTGCCTTCTCACACATGGTAGGAAAATTCTAAGATATGAATAGAGGTTGTCATGGATAGTAAGTGGCCCCATCTTAGACCATGAACCTAAGTGATGCCAGGACTCAGGGATTTAGAGCTTTGCATTAGAATATTGAGTATTCAAGCAGTTATTAGTAAAAAATATACTTGGGTCTTATTGGTTACTCTTCATATGTTTAGCCTCTTTAGAAATTCCAATTGAACAAGAGGAAGATATTTGTTTTCCTGCATCCCTAGGTCACAATGCCATGGAAAAAATTCTAAAATTCTCCTAACACTACATTGACTATAATAAACACTTAAAAATGGGATAAGGTTGAAGATAAAACTGCAATTACGTTACTTAGTGCATGACTGACTGTGGTTTGAAGTGTTTTTGGAAAGTGTGAGGGTTGGATTACATACCATGTATATAATAGATAGTTGATGATAGGTAGATGATAGATACAGATATATTTCAGATACATATCCAGAGATACACATAAGACAATAATAATATATTTTATGCATAAAGATGAACTTATGTTTGCATTACTAAGGGGATTTATTCTATAAATGACAGTCATGTCACAAAATGATTTAAGTATATAGCAGCTTCATTTGCTTGGTTAGAAAACTATGCCAGTAATGCCCTGGTTATGAAATGATCACATTATAGGGGTACCTAACCAGCATTACAAGGGGGAATATCCTTTCAGTCATGTAAATATTCTTTCTGAAGGAATCAGCCACACTCTAATGCTGTCATCCTACTTGAAAGTAAACACCTAGTGATGGCACCAACTGGTTTGCAAACTTGAGATCACAACTATTGTTGATATTTCACATTTACTTGTTATTTAACTACCTTGCTTGTTCACATGTAGAAGAGACTAAGGTCCAAATGGACCAGTATACACTAACACCATGAACAAACCTAAAAGAAAAACAATAAACTGAAAAAGGATTTCGTATAGTTGTGGGGTTCTTTTTTGCAGCTATTAACAGTCTCATTAATTAAAACTTCTAGTATACCACAAACAAAAATCAACTTTTCTAGTAGAAGAGGCAAACAGTATTCAATAAATATATGTCTACCTGTATAAGGCATAGTGCTTTCACTTATTATCTTAAACATCACCAAATGACATAAAATGTTTTATAAATAAAAGACAAAATTCAGAGAAATACATGAGTTACTTTAAAAAATATACCCAGTGAGAAGTTAAGTGGTCTATTTGGTTATCTTCAAAGTCTGTTATCTTTCCATCACAAAATATTAATAAAAACTTGCAACTGGTAGCCCAGTGGTTTTGCTATTCTTGGTTCATCTGAAGAGATACTTTATGTGTTTGCTTCTGGCCGTAATGCTGAAAAGCTTCAAAGGTTACAAATAAGCAGAAGAGAAAATAATTAAACTGCTTAAGATTGTAAAAATGTAAAACAAAAAAGAAAGGCGAGTACCCAAAGTTTTCAGAGTAAACATAATCAGAAATGAAAGGTCAATGAGATAGTTAAAATTATTTTTAAATACCATATACCTTGTATGAATGAATTAATTCCCTGTTTCTAAAAGCTTCTATATGCTAGGAAAATGGGAAAAATTATGAAATCTGCACATTTTAGTTATAAGTTATATTCCTTTAAATATCCATTTTTGATAGGTATTTTTAAAATATAAATTAATACTACTAAAACAGAAAATAAAATTTTTCGAATCAATTGGGTTTTTGATAAATCACCACAAAATCAAAATGATACTTTTCAAGTTGATGTTTTAAAATATTTTACACCCTTTGACACTGTTTTAGTTATCCTGAAAAGAGGTAGAACCTGAGTATTACTCTAGTGTCATCTAACAAAGACATGAAACTATGCATCTTATGCTAATTTCCAGGAGATTATTTTTAAAAAGAAATGTATTCTTCAAAGATGCTGAAGTGGAGATCTTAGTGTTTCTTGTGTATGTCAACCAATGTCGAAAAACACATGATTGTCTCAATAGATGTAGAAAAGGTCTACAATAAAATTCAACATCTCTTCAGGTTAAAAATCTGTCAACAAACTAGATATTGATGGAACATATCTCAAAACAATAAAAGCGATTTGTGACAAATCCAAGCCAATATCATAATGAGTGGGCAAAAGCTGAAGCATTCCCTTTGAAAACCCACACAAGACAAGGATGGCCTCTCTCACCACTCCTATTCAACACAGTATTGATAGAAGTAAGCTTCAGAAGGTAGGTAATAATAAACTTCTCTGAGCTCAAGGAGCATGTTCTAACCCTATGCAAGATAGCTAAGGACCTTAAAAACAGGTTAGAATTGCTAACTAGAATAACCAGTTTAGAGAAGAACATAAATGACCTGACGGAGCTGAAAAACACTGAATGAGAACTTCATGAAGTATACGTAAGTATCAATAGCCAAATTGATCAAGTGAAAGAAAGGATGTCAGAGAATGAAGATCAACTTAACGAACTAAAGCACAAAGACAAGATTAGAAATAAAAGAAGAAAAGGAAAGAACAGAGCCTCCAAAAAATATGGGACTATGTGAAAAGACCAAACCTACATTTGGTTTATGTACCTGAAAGTGATGGGGAGAATGGAACCAAGTTGGAAAACACTCTTCAGGATATTATCCAAGAGAATTTCCCCAACTTAGCAAGACAGACCAACATTTGAATTCAGGAAATACAGAGAACACCATAAAGAAACTCCTCGAGAAGAGCAACCCCAAGACATATAATCATCAGATTCACCAAGGTAGAAATGAAGGAAAAAAATGTTAAGGGCAGCCAGAGATAAAGATCTGGTTACTCACAAAAGGAAGCCCATCCAACTAACAGCAGATCTCTCTGCAGAAACCCTACAAGCCAGAAGACAGTGGGGGCCAATATTCAACATTCTTAAAGAATTTTCAACCCATAATTTTATATTTAGCCAAACTAAGCTTCATAAGCAAAGGAGAAATAAAATCATTTATAGACAAGCAAATGCTGAGAGATTTTTGTAACCACCAGGCCTGTCTCACAAGAGTTTCTGAAGGAAGCACTAAATATGGAAAGAAAAACCAGTACCAGACACTGCAAAAACATACTAAATTGTAAAAACCATTGACACTCTGAAGAAACTGCATCCACTAATGGGCAAAATAACCAGCTAGCATCATAATGACAGTATCAAATTCACACTTAACGATATTACCCTTAAATGTAAATGGGCTAAACACCCCAATTAAAAGGCACAGACTGGCAGATTGAATAAACAGTTAAGACCCATCCGTGTGCTGTATTCAGGAGATTCATCTCATGTGCAAAGACACACATAGGTTCAAAATAAAAAAAATGTAGGAATATTTACCATGTAAATGGAAAGCAAAATAAAAAAAAAAGCAGGGGTTGCAATCCTTGTCTCTAATAGAGCAGACTTTAAACCAACAAAGATCAAAAAAGACAAAGAAGGGCATCACATAACGGTAAAGGGATCAATGCAATGAGAAGAGCTAATTATCCTAAATACATATGCACTCAATACAGGAGCACCCGATTCATAAAGCAAGTTCTTGGACACCAACAAAGAGACTTAGACTCCCACACAATAATGGGAGACTTTACCACAAAAACATCGAATCCCTGAATAGACCAATAACAAGTTCTGAAATTGAGGCAGTAATTAATAGCCTACCAACCAAGAAAAGCCCAGGATCAGAAAGATTCACAGCCAAATTCTACCAGAGGTGCAAAAAGGAGTGGGTACCATTTCTTCTAAAACTATTCCAAACAATAGAAAAAGAGCGACTTCTCCCTAACTCATTTTATGAGGCCACCATCATCCTGATACCAAAACCTGGCAGAGACACAATAAAAAAAAGAAAATTTCAAATCAATATTCCTGTGCGAAAATCCTCATTAAATACTGGCAAACTGAATCCAGCAGCATATCAAAAAGCTTATCTACCATGATCAAGTTGGCATCATCCCTGGGATTCAAGGCTGGTTCAACATATGCAAATCCGTAAACATAATCCATCACATAAACAGAACCAATGACAAAAACCATATGATAATCTCGATAGACGCAGAAAAGGCCTTCAATAAAATTCAACACCTGTTCATGCTAAAAACTCTCAATAAACTAGGTATGGATGGCACATATCTCAAAATAATAAGAGCTATTAATGACAAGCCCACAGCCAATATCATACTGAATGCACAGAAGCTGGAAGTATTCCCTTTGAAAACTGGCACAAGACAAAAATGCCCTCTCCCACCACTTCTATTCAACACAGTATTGGAAATTCTGGCCAAGGCAATTAGTCAAGAGAAAGATGTAAAGGGTATTCAAATAGGAAGAGAGAAAGTCAAATTGTCTCTGTCGCAGATGACATGATTGTATATTAAGAAAACCTCATCATCTCAGCTCCAAATCTCCTCAAGCTGATCAGAAACTTCAGCAAAGTCTCAGAATACAAAATGAATGGGCAAAAATCACAAGCATTCCTATACACCAATAATAGACCAACAGCCAAATAATAGAGTGAACTCACATTCACAATTGCCACAAAGAGAACAAAATACCTAGGAATACAACTTAAAAGTGAGGTGAATGACCTCTTCAAGGAGAACTACAAACCGCTACTCAAAGAAATAAGAGACGAGACAAACAAATTGAAAGACATTTCATGCTCATGGATAGGAAGAATCAATATTGTGAAAATGGCCATACCACCCAAAGTAATTTGTAGATTCAATGCCATTCCCATCAAGTTACTATTTACTTTCTTCACAGAATTAGAAAAAACTACTTTAAATTTCATATGAAACCAAAAAGAGCCCATACAGTCAAGACAATCCTAAGCAAAAAGAATAAAGTAGGAAGCATCATACTACCTGACTTCAAACTATACTACAAGTCTACAGTAACCAAACAGCATGGTATTGGCATCAAAATAGATATATAGACCAATGGAACAGAACAGAGGCCTGAGAAGTAATGCCACACATCTATAACCATCTGATCTTTGACAAATTTGACAAAATCAAGCAATGAAGAAATGAGTCTCTATTTAATAAACGGTGTTGGAAAAACTGGCTAGCCATACGCAGAAAACTGAAACTGGACCCCTTCTTTACACTGTATAAAAGAATTAACTCAAGATGGATTAAAGACTTAAATGTAAGACCTAAAACCATAAAAACCCTAGAAGAAAACCTACGCAATACCATTCAGAACATAGGCATTGGCAAAGACTTCATGATTAAAATACCAAAATCAATGGCAACAAAAGCGAAAATTGACAAATGGGATCTAATCAAACTAAAGAACTTCTGCATAGCAAAATAAACTATTATCAGAGTGAAGAGGCAACCTGCAGAATGGGAGAAAATTTTGCAATCTATTCAACTGACAAAGAGCTAATATCCAGAATACCCAAAGAACTTAAACAAATTTACAAGAAAAAATCAACCCCATCAAAAAGTGGGTGAAATATATAAACAGACACTTCTCAAAAGAAGACATTTATGTGGCCAGCAAACATATGAAAAAAAGCTCATCACTGGTCATTAGAGAAATGCAAATCAAAAACACAATGAGATACCATCTCATTCCAGTTAGAATGGCGATATTCAGCAGTCAGGAAACAACAGATGCTGGTGAGGATGTGGAGAATTAGGAACACTTTTTTTTTTTCTTTTTTTTTTTCTTTTTTGAAAGAAAGGAAAAGAGAGGAAAGAAAGTGAGAGTGAAAGAAAGAAAGAAAAAGAATGTATGAGAGAAAGAAAGAGGAAGAAAAAGAGGGAGAGAGAACAGGATTCTTGTTCTACTGCCCAGGCTAGAATGCAGTCTAAAAA
>CAUYLG010063277.1:0-144287 GCA_963573385.1 Cacajao melanocephalus
TATCCTGAAAAATATTTTCCAGCTTGGATTCATTCTCTTCATGACATTCTGGTACACCTATCAAACGTAAATTAGGTCTTTTCACATAGTCCCATATTTCTTGGAGACTTTGCTCATTCCTTTTTACTCTTTTTTCTCTAATCTTGTCTTCTCGTTTCATTGCATTAAGTTGGTCTTTGACCTCTGATATCCTTTCTTCTGCTTGATCAATTCGACTGTTAAAACCTGTGCATACTTCATGGCGTTCTCCTATTGTGTTTTTCAGATCCATTAATTCACTTATATTCCTCTCTAAATTGTCTATTCTCGTGAGCACTTCGTCAGACCTTTTTTCAGTGTTCTTAGTTTCTTTACATTGGGTTAGAACATGTTCTTTTAGCTCACAGAAGTTTCTTATTATCCACCTTCTGAATCCTAATTGTGTTAATGGAACGCACTCATTCTCGAGGAACTGTGATCCCCTGTAGAAGGAGAGGCATTCTGATTTTGGGTATTCTCAGCCCTCCTACGCTAGTTTCTTCCCATCATTGTGAATTTATCCACCTGTCGTCTTTGTAATTGCCGACTTTCAAATTAAGTCTCTGAGTGGACGTCCAGCTTGTTGATTTCCAGCGCCGGAATCTGAGCAACCCACTGCGCCAGCTAAAACAGCGGCATTGAGATTCGTGGTGCTTTTCTGCCTGGGAATCTCCAGTCTGGCTTCCCTCTTCAGTCCCCTTTTCAATCAGCTGAATGGGCGACTCTGACTTCCCGGAGCTCCAAACGTCGACCAAAAGGGAACCCAGTCCCGTTTACTCTGCATCAAGAACTGCCGACGCAGGGTGCCGGCAAAACCGCCGTGCTGGCCACAAGAGTCGCGCTGGCGACCCATGGGGCTCCTCCGCTGGGAATCTCCTGGTCCGTGAGCAACAAAAATTCATCTGAAAGTGTGGCGTCCAGTTGTTTTCTGCGCTTTCACTGGGAGCTACAATCCTGAGCTGCTAGCAATTGGCCATCTTGGATCTCTCTCCGTCCCTTCCTTCTTTTTCATGTGTCCATTCTTAGACTTTCTTCACATTTGTGATCTAAATTGTATATTGTTTGTTTTTCATGCAGGGGTTATGGTTTTGTGAAATTCACAGATGAACTGGAACAGAAGCGAGCCCTGACGGAGTGCCAGGGAGCAGTGGGACTGGGGTCTAAACCTGTGCGGCTGAGTGTGGCAATCCCTAAAGCGTGAGTCTTGCAGGGAAGGTAGAGAGACTCTAGACTCCCCTCCAGACACTCCTTTTGTTTGCTGAGAATCAGGGCATCCATATGCTGGATGGGAGGCTGAAGCGGGATCCAATTCAAGTCACAAGTACTGAATGCCTGCTGTTTGCCAGGCTGTGAGTGCTGGAGATGAACTAGCCCCACTCCTGCAGAAGCTTATAGTTGGGATAGAGTATGATTTGGAAAGGCTGATACATTCAGACGTTGCTGGTGGCAGCATTGGAAAAGCTGTTTGGCTCTTCATACCTGATGTCCCTGCTCTTTGCCCAGTAGTCCCACTATTGGGAACTTATTCATAGAATTAATAACATTTGAGCAAAAGGAAAAAATTACTTCCAGTTTTAACCTTATTTAATGAAAACTACAACCCTCCTGTGAGTGTACCATGCTGTGGGAATGGATAAGAATTAATATTACAGACACTTGGCCAGCAGCAATGGCTCACAGCAGTAATTGCAGCACTGGGAGGCCAAGGTTAGTGGATCACCTGAGGTCAGGCATTTGAGACCAGCCAGGCCAACATGTGAAACCCCGTCGCTACTAAAAATACAAAAATTAGCTGGGCATGGTGGTGCATGTCTGTAGTCCCCACAACTCTGGAGGCTGAGGCAGGAGAATCACTTGAACCTGGGTGGCAGAGGTTGCAGTGAGCCAAGACGGCACCAATGCACTCCAGCCTGGGCAACAGAGCGAGACTCTGGCTCAATTAAAAAAATATATATTCCAGACACTCTACAGAACATTATATACTTCACTATTATACCTGTCATGCTAGGTAGAAAAACTTTTTCCCTTACAACTCCAAACTTTTCTCTGAATGGGATTTTTTGTTTGTTTTTTCCCTGAGGCAGGATCTCCAACTCACCCAGCCTGGAGATCATGGCTCACTACAGCTTTGCCCTCCTGGGCTTAGGTGATCCTCGCATCTCAACCTTCTGATTAGCTGGGACTATAGGTGCATACCACCATGCTTGGCAAATTTTTTATTTTTTGTAGCGATAGGGTCTTGCTTTGTTGCCCAGGCTGGTCTTGAATTCCTGGGTTCAAGCAGTCTGCCCACCTCGGCCTCCCAAAGTGTTGGCATTACAGGCGTAAGCCACTGTGCCTGACTGGATATTTTATTCTTTAGCCAAATTAATTATTCTCAACTAGAGTGATTTTTGCCTCCCAGGGGACATTGACAGCATCTGGAAACATTTTTGGTTATCACAACCAAGGATGTACTAATGGCAACTAGTGGGTTAGTGGGTATCAGCCAAGGATGCTACTAAATTTCCTGTAATTCACAGCCTCCCACCACCTTATGACCTTATGTCAATAGATGCAGGCTGAGAGACGCTGAACCAAACTCTACCCTAAGAGTAGCTGAACTCTTAGGATAGAATTTCCAAATGCAAATAGCCATGTTTTTTTTGGTTCTTTTTCTTTTCTTTTTTTTTCTTTTTTAGATGTAGTCTCGCTCTGTTGCCTGGGCTGGAGTACAGTGGCGCTCGAACTCAGCTCACTGCAGCCTCCATCTTCTGGGTTAAAGTGATTCTCCTGCCTCAGCCTCTGAGTAGCTGTCACTACGGGTGTGTGCCACCACGCCCAGCTAATTGTTGTATTTTTAGTAGAGACAGGGTTTCACATGTTGACCAGGCTAGTCTTGAACTGCTTACCTGAGGTGATCTGCCTGCCTCAGCCTCCCAAAGTGCTGGGATTATAGGCATAAGCCACCATGCCCAGACAAATGGCCATGTTTTTTTAAAGTAATGATTTAGGGGTTTTTTTGTGGTTTAAACATTGAAGATCAGGCTTAGTGACTTCCCCCAAAAATGTTTATTTGTTGTAAATTATTATATTAAAACATTAAATTAGCTGGGCTTGGTGTGCTCCTGTAGTCCCAGCTACTTGGGAGGCTGAAGTGGTAGAATTTATTGAGCCCAGGAGTTCAAGTTTACAGTGACCTATGATCACTCCACTGCACTCAAGCCCAAGCAACAGAGTAAGACCCTGTCTCTTAAAAAACAAAAGACGAAAATAAAAAGTAGGGTACCGTGGCTTGAACCTATAATCCCAGCACTTTGGGAGGCTGAGGCAGGTGGATCACTTAAGACCCGAAGTTCAAGACCAGCCTGGCCAACATGGTGAAAAACCCTGTCTCTACTAAAAGTACAAAAATTAGCTAGGCCGCCCAGGATCAAGCGATTCTCGTGCCTTAGCCTCCCAAGTGGCTGGGATTACAGGGGTGAGCTACCATGCCTGTCCATTTTTTTTTTCTTTTTTGAGACAGAGTTTCACTCTTGTTTCCCAGGCTGGAGTCCAGTGGCACAATCTGAGCTCCCAGCAATCTCTGTCTCCCAGGTTCAAGTGATTCTCCTGTCTCAGCCTCCCGAGTAGCTGGGATTGCAGGTGCCTGACACCACACCCAGCTAATTTTTTGTATTTTTAGTAGAAAAGGAGTTTCGCCATGTTGGCCAGGCTGGTCTTGAACTCCTGACCTCAGGTGATCCACCTGCCTCGGCCTCTCAAAATGTTGGGATTACAGGCATGAGCCACTACACCCAACCCATGTTTTTGTTTTTTAAACAGGATATCGTTTTGTCAGTCCTGACAAAGTTTGATAAGAGAGACAAACCTATCCATTAAAACCTCCTGTCTTTAAAAAAAAAAGAAAAAAAGACCTCCTGTCTTAAAAGCATGGTCTCTGGAGCCATACTGCCTCTTTTTGAGTCTCATAGTAGTTGTCTGACTTTGGATAAATTACTTAAGCTCTCTATTCCTGAGTTTCCTCATCTGTAAAATAGGAATAATGGTCTACTTATTGTTTATGGTTGTTTTGAGCATTAAATGAGTTAATCGGTATAGCTGGGCATGTTGGCTCACGCCTGTAATCCCAGCACTTGGGGAGGCTGAGGCGAGTGGATCACGAGGTCAAGAGATTGAGACCATCCTGGCCAGTATGGTGAAACCCCATCTTCAGAAAAAAATAAAAACAATAAAATAGGGCTGGGCACGGTGGCTCACGCCTGTAATCCCAGCACTTTGGGAGGCTGAGGCGGGCGGATCACAAGGTCAAGAGATCGAGACCATCCTGGCCAACATGGTGAAACCCCGTCTCTACTAAAAATACAAAAGTTAGCTGAGTGTGGTGGCACACGTGTAGTCCCAGCTACTCAGGAAGCTGAGGCAGGAGAATTGCTTGAACCCAGGAGGCGGAGGTTGCAGTGAGCCGAGATCCCGCCACTGTACTCCAGCCTGACGCCTGGCGACAGAACGAGACTCTGTCTCAAAAAAAATAAAAATAAGATAAAACAGAAGAGTTAATTGGTATAAAGCACTTAAAATAGTCTCCGGCCATGTAGGCAGCATTATGGAAATGTTTGCTTACACTTATTTTTGTTTCCCTCTTCATTTAAGGAGCCGTGTAAAGCCAGTGGAATATAGTCAGATGTACAGTTACAGCTACAACCAGTATTACCAGCAGTACCAGAACTACTATGCTCAGTGGGGCTATGACCAGAACACAGGCAGCTACAGCTACAGTTACCCCCAGTATGGCTATACCCAGAGCACCATGCAGGTAACCATGACTTGGCAAGTCTAGTCCTCTTGGGTTATGTTTCTCCTCTAGAAGCAGGTCATTCTCTAGATTGGGATTGGTAAGGACAGGAGCTTGGGCTTCAGAAAAAATGGAGAAAGCTGAAGCAGTCCAGTTCCTCTTGTTAAAAATAAGTCACGGGGGCCAGGCACAGTAGCTCATGCCTGTAATCCTAGCACTTTAAGAGGCCAAGGCAGGCGGATCACCTGAGGTCAGGAGTTCAAAACCAGCCTGGCCAACATGGTGAAACCCTGCCTCTACTAAAGATGCAAAAAATTAGCCAGACATAGTGGCAGGTGCCAATAATCCCAGCTACTCAGGAGACTGAGGCAGGAGAATCGCTTGAAACTGGGATGCAGATGTTGCAGTGAGCCAAGATCACTCCACTGCACTCCAGTCTGGGGGACAGAGCTAGACTCCCCCTCAAAAAATAAAAAATAAATAAGCCATTGTGATCATGGGCCGGGATTTCATCACCCCCCTCACCCACGTCTCTGGTCTCTTGGCAGACATATGAAGAAGTTGGAGATGATGCATTAGAAGGTAAGGGCTCATGCGTTTCTTCCTCTGTCAGCCATTATCAGGTGAGTACTCTGGCTTGCACTGTGCTTTCAGCTAGAGGGAAGACAGGATAAATTCTGCTCTGGAAGAACTTACATTCCGGTTAGACAGCCAGATGAATACGTACTTACAGTAAGATGTGTTGAGTGTTACCCAGAGGTGTGAGTACAGATCCCAGAGAGCCTGGGGCGGGCAGCTCCAAGAGAGCCCATCACCTCCTTGACATGTGGCATTCTATCCCAGGATGTGGGCCTCTAACGATAATACTGTTACTTTATATTTGCTTGACCATTTGCAAAACAAATTTGACCATTATGACCAATAATGGTGCCCAGCCATTATTAATTTTTTTTTAACTTTTTTCTTTTCTTTTTCTCTTTTTTGATCCAGATTAAGTTGAGAATCCCCGACAATTTTTTAATTAAAAATATTTAGGCCAGAGGCTGGGCACAGTGACTCATGCCTGTAATCCCACCACTTTGGGAGGCCGAGGAGGGTGGATCATGAGGTTAAGAGATCAAGACCATCCTGGCTAACATGGAGAAACCCCATCCGTCTCTACTAAAAATAAAAAAATTAGCTGGGCGTTGTGGCACATGCCTGTAGTACCAGCTGCTCAGGAAGCTGAGGCAGGAGAATTGCTTGAACCCGGGAGGCGGAGGTTGCAGTGAGCCAAGATCGTGCCACTGCATTCCAGCCTGGCAACAGAGCGAGATTCCATCTCAAAATAAAATTTACTGGGCCAACTGCAGTGGCTCATGTGTATAATTCCAGCACTTTGGGAAGCTGAAGTGGTTAAATCACCTGAAGTCAGGAGTTCGAGACCAGTCTGGCTAACATTGTGAAACCCTGTCTCTGCTAAGAATTCAAAATTAGCCAGGCATGGTAGCCCATTCTGTAATTCCAGCTCCTTGGGAGGCTGAGACAGGAGAATCGCTTGAACGCGGGAGGTGGAGGTTGCAGTGAGCCAAGAATGCTCCATTGCCCTCCAGCCTGGGCAATGAGAATGAAACTCCTTCTCAAAAAAAAAAGTATTTATTAGCTGGGCACATTGGCTAAAGCCTGTAAGGTCTTTGGAAGGCCAAGGTGGCTCAGAGGATGGCTTGAGCCTAGAACTTTGAGACCAGCCTGGGCAACATAGTGAGACCCCATCTCTCTTTTTTTTTTTTTTTTTTTTTTTTGGATACAGAGTCTTGCTCTGTCACCCAGGCTGGAGTGCAGTGGCACACTCTCCAATCTTGACTCACTGCAACCTTCACCTCCCAGGTTCAAGCCATTCTGTTGCCTCAACCTCCTTAGTAGCTGGGATTACAGGCATGCGCCACCACACCCGGCTAGTTTTGTATTTTTAGTAGACACGGGGTTTCTCCATGTTGGTCAGGTTGGTCTCAAAACTCTTGACCTCAGGTGTCTGCCCGCCTTGGCCTCCCAAAGTGCTGGCCAACTGCACCCAGTCAAAAGACTCAAAGTTTGAAATCTATTTTGAGGATTATTCTTTAAGAGAAAGTCATAGGGAAAATGTTTTAGGTCAAGAAAATGTTCATTAAAGGAAACAGATCACTTTCAGACCGTAAACAAACTTGTCTAATTCATAACGTTTTAAATTACTTTCACATGTCATTTCATGTGATGCCAACTGTGGTGACCATGTCAGGTGGTCTGGGAAGGATGTAGGAACTCCACTTCACAGATGGAGAATTAGTAGCTTGGAAAGTCCAAGTGATCTGCTGAGGGTCACACAGTGTGGGGCGTCAGGACAGTCACGGTCTTTTTATACTCAAGTCTCTAGCTCTTTCCGCCCGGGAGACACTGCCTTCTTTCTAGAGATAATTAGCCTAATTATAATATCCGTATATAAGTCCTTAGAATTTTCCAATCTCTTTCATCCTTTTTTTTCTTCTTTCTTTCTTCTTGAGATGGAGCCTTGCTCTGTCACCAGGCTAGAGTGCAGTGGCGCAATCTCAGCTCACTGCAACCTTTGCCTCCCAGGTTCAAGTGATTGTCCTGCCTCAGCCTCCGGAGTAGCTGGGACTACAGGCTTGTGAAACCATGCCCAGTTAATTTTTGTATTTTTAGTAGAGATGGGGTTTCACCATGTTGGCTTAAGTTGGCCAGGATTGTCTCCATCTCTTGATTTCATGATGCATCCTCCTTGGCATCCCAAAGTGCTAGGTGGGATTACAGGTGTGAACTACCATGCCAGACCCTTTTTTTTTTTTTTTTTTTTGTGTGATGTAATTTTGTTCTTTTTGCCCAGGCTGTAGTGCAATGGTGCGATCTCAGCTTACTGCAACCTCCACCTCCTGGGTTCAAGCAATTCCCCTGCCTCAGCCTCCCAAGTAGCTGGAATTACAGGCGTGTCCTACCATGCCCAGCTAATTTTGTATTTTTAGTAGAGATAGGTTTCACCATGTTGGTCAGGCTAATCTTTAACGCCTGACCTCAAGTGATCCACCCGCCTTGGCCTCCCAAAGTGCTGGGATTACAGGCATGAGCCACTGTGCCTGGCCTATATGGTCAATGTATTTTATGCCTTGCACTGTTAATCTCTCAGCTATCAGGATGGATAGGTACCATTCCAATTCCCATTAGACAGAAAAGAATACTGAGCCAAAAGCAGTTATCAGTAGTAGTAGCTAATAGTTATTGAAGCTTTACTATGTGCAAGGCACTGTTGTAAGCAGTTTACATATATTAAGTCATTTAATCTTCAGAACAATCTAGAGGTAAATTCCACAATTATCCTGATTTTGTAGAATAGAAAGCTGACATAAAGAAGTTAGTTCTCATTCAAGGTCAGCATAGCTTTGGGAAGCTAAGGTGGGAGGATCTCTTGAGCCCCAGAGTTCGAGACTGGCCTGGGCAACAAAGTGAGACCCTGTCTCTACAGAAAGTTCAAAAAATTCCCTGGCATGGTGCCACACACCTGTAGTCCCAGCTATTCAGGAGGCTGAGGTGGCAGGATCCCTTGAGCCCCGGGGGTTGAGAGGTTGAGACTGCAGTGAGCAGTGTTTACAGGGCTGCACTTGCCTGGGCAACAGAGGCTGCATCCCCAAAAACATACAGAACAAACAGATCAACATAGTTGCAAAGTGCAACATAATAACAGGAGTGGAGTCAGTCTTAGAATCCCTGCAGTCCAATCCCACCCTGGACTTCATGCTCTACCACTGCGTTAATAAAGCCTCCCATTGAACCTAGTAACTCCCCAGTCAAGTCTTGAGATGATGCTCTGGACTTAATAACTTTGATTAGACCTTCTAAACCCAAATTTGAAGTGAGGACCAGACCAGACAACCCAAGATAAATGGTGACTAGAGACACAGGTGTAGCTTTTAATAGATGTAGGCTAACAGCTGCCATTTTTCCATTTTCTAGATATATTATCTTATTTTCATCTTCCCCAGAACCCTGCAAGGCAGTGGTTTCATTTCCTAAAAGAAACTGGCAGGATAATAGGGACCTTACCATAGAACAGTGTTCTGGAAGAAGGGAACTGACCTAGGTCCCTCGCAGCTGCCCCTAGCATTCCCTGACCCCCATTCTTGCTTTTTTTTTTCCAGACCCCATGCCACAGCTAGATGTGACTGAGGCCAACAAGGAGTTCATGGAACAGAGTGAAGAGCTGTATGATGCTCTGATGGACTGTCACTGGCAGCCCCTGGACACAGTGTCTTCAGAGATCCCTGCCATGATGTAGCCAGGCCAAAGGACAAGCCAGGCTGCACGACATGAGATGAGAGACTCCTTGTAAAAAAAAGCCAGGCACGGTGGCTCACGCCTATGTTCCCAGCACTTTGGGAGGCCGAGGCAGGCGGATCACGAAGTCAGGAGTTGGAGACAAGCCTGGCCAATCTGACGAAACCCCATCTCTACTAAAAAAAAAAAAAAAGAAAAGAAAAGAAAAAAATTAGCCGGGTGTGGTGGCACACACCTATAATCCCAGCTACGTGGGAGGTTTGAGGCAGGAGAATTGCTTGAACCCGAGAGGCAGAGATTGCAGTGAGCCTAGATCACACCACTGCACTCCAGCCTGGGTGACAGAGTGAGACTCCATCTCCAAAAAAAAAAAAAAAATTGTGAAACCTTTTTGGAAATATGATTTGTAAGATTTTAATAATGACTGTTTCTGGAGATGATTATGAATATTTCTGCATCACTGCTGCATTCATTTGACCATTTGAAGATCAAGGGAACAACTTTTACACAAGGTTCAAATTGCTTTCCTTCACAAGAAGTCTTTGTCCAGGCAGTTATCCACACTTCTGGACATAGGACAGTTTGGGATTACCCAAAACTGGGATGAGCAGTGTGGGATGATTCAAACACTAAAGCCTGGATTAGAGGCTTCTCTCAGTTGACAGGTATGTAAATCAGGGTTCTCTGGAACATCTGTAGTACCTGCTACATTTTAGAGTCCTAACAAACTTGTCACATGTCTGGCAGCTAGGTAGAAAGGGCACTAGAGCAGGGGTGGGAGCATGCCCCTAGGAGATAGAATGTGGTGGGTGTGATGGAGCAGGCCAATTGGTTTAAGAATTGGTACTAGCTCAGGCGTAGTTGGCTCACACTTGTAATCCCAGCACTTTGGGAGACTGAGGCGGGCAGCTGAAGAGATCGAGATCATCCTGGCAAACATGGTGAACCCTACCTGTACTAAAAATACCAAAGTTAGCTGGGCTGGGCGTGGTGGCTTGAAGCTGGGAGGTGAGGACTGCACTTCAACCTGGTGACAGAATGAAGACTGTCTCAAAAAAATTGGTACTTGCTCTAAGAATGGGTCTAGCCTATTTTCATGAGTTGCAGCATCTCCACCTACAAGGCCTGGATCACCTTAGGGATCAATAGTTAGTTAGATATGGGAGAAGGCAGCTCAGAAAGGATTAAGTTAAGTTGACCAAGATAGCTTAAAGCCAAAGCAGACCTTCATGTGAACCTTATACTGGTCCCTTCTGTGTTTCCCAAGTAAATGGGAAAACTGCATTTTCCATGTGCAGTACACAAGACACTTGCTGGCCCCTGCTTGAGGCAAAGCATTGATCCTAGATCATAAAAAACCTCAAGATCTTAAGGGCTAGGCATACTGGCTCGTGCCTATTACCCCAGCAATTTGGGCGGTGGATTGCTTGAGCTTGGGAGAGACCAGACTTGGTATCATCTACAAAATACACAAAGACAAACATACTTCTGGAGTCTTTTATTGATCACCTCTTAAGTAACACACGGCATAATTTTTTGCATTAGCAAAAAAAAAAAAGTCTCCTCCACCTAGAACATGCTGTTCGCTGTTTCCACCTAAAATGACCGGGGTCTTGCCTTCTGCTTCCCATATTCTCCTGAAAAGGAAGTGTAAGCTATTGTGTTAGTAATTCCCAGATTTCTCCTCTCACCCGGACATTTTCCTAGGAGCTGGTCTCAGTCCCATATCCGCATTTCTCATCCATGGACGTCCACTCAGATTAGGTTTCATCCTGGACCAGTCATTCTAACTAAACACAGCGTGTGCTAGATGGAACCCCTTGTTTCTACCCCGCAGTCCATTTCCCAACTCTCCCTGAGGCTGAGAGAAGTCCTACCAAAGAATGCATTGTGAGCTCCAGCCACAGCACATTTGCCGCTACCAGGCCCTGTGGCCCGCAGTGCAGAGCCGTTCCCTCTGCTGCCTTCTACTTTGAGCATATGGTCATGCCTTTTAGGGTGGGCAAATCATAATGTAAGCATTTCTTTGCCCCTCTGATAATAATGAACAGCTAACAGGGTACACAAGGCCAGATGTAAATGTTACTAAAATGCTAAGACTTTCCGGCCTGGCGCAGTGGCTCACACCTGTAATCCCAGCACTTTGGGAGGTCAAGGCGGGCAGATCACGGGGTCAGGAGTTCAAGACCAGCCTGGCCAACATGGCAAAACTCTACTAAAAATACAAAGTTAGCCAGGCATGGTGGTGCATACTTAATGGTTCCAGCTACTTGGCAGGCTGAGGCAGGAGAAACACTTGAACCTGGGAGACAAAGGTTGCAGTGAGCCAAGATCATACCACTGCACTCGAGCCTGAGAAACAGGAAGATCTTGTCTCAAAAAATAAAAGGCCGTAACACTGACAGACCTGAGTAACCTTATGGTTCTATTTGCCTGAGTACTTAGGACAGGATCCCTAATAGTTGAGCACTACCTGAAGCTACAAGCCAAGTTGTGGGAAAGCTTCACGTTGTCTCTAACTTACCCAACTCCATAGGGTCCATAGTCACAAATGAGGACAGCTTTATGTGTAACATCAATCTAAAAGAAAAAAAGGACACCCTTAAAGAAGCAAGAAAGCTATGACAGATCCCTCCCAAATGCAGTAATAGGTCAGCCAATTACTATACCAACTTGCAGAGCTTCACATGCATCCTTCCCTTAGCTAAAGATTATACTTCATTTTACAATTTCAGAGACCCAACCATCTATGAATCTGTTTGAAACTAGCCCACATGCTATATACCAGATTACAACATTGAGACCAGCTTCAGTATTAGTTTCCCTCCTTTTACGACCACCAAGACCAATGTTCAGATCCGATGGGAAAGGGTACAGGAGGACTAAGCTGTGTTGTTCCACATCAACTTTACCTTAAAGCACAGCTCCAGAAACAAGCTGATCTCAGTATCACACTGCCAGGAAACTTGGGGCAACCTGCAGAACAAAAAGCTTAGTGTGAAAACTAAACCAGCTCGGCATGATGGCGGTGCCTGTAATCCCAGCTACTAGGGAGGTTGAGCCAGGAGAATCACTTGAACCTGGGAGGCGGAGGTTGTAGTGATCGCCACTGCACTCCAGCCTGGGTGAGACTCAAAAAAAAAAAAAAAAACCCAGCACTACCACAAAAAAAACCACTCCAAACCAAGAAGTTGATTTCACACACCCATCTACATGAAGTTGACAAGTGGAAGACTTCAGCCCTGGTCCTGAAACATTATAGGAAAGCCGAGTGGCAGCTGCAGGTATTTACTGACCTGTGCTGTCAAAGTCTTTCCAGGTTGCTCTTGCATGCAGTTGGAGATCCTATGGCTACAACCAGCCACAGCCCTTGGAAACATGCTGTTCTGTCCCACCAGGCAGCCCGCAAAGTAAGTCTCCAAAAGAAACCTACCAGGTCCTTTAATGGTTGCATTTCATCACTCTCATGGCCCTGGTGCCCTTGATCACCAGAAAAATCAACTTCTGTCATCTTAAGAGTCTTCATCTGGAACAGCAAAATGAGAACAATTGTCATATCAATCTTACTGTTCCCACCATTTGGTCCTCAGAATCATAAAAGTCTGACCAGCCTTTGGTCCCTATACTGATGCCTTAAGCAATCAGTTAAGCTGTGTCACATCCCAATTGGACTTTCCCAGTATGAGTGTTATGCTGGTTAACTGTACATGCAACCCCCCAAACTTTCTGCTGGTCTGTGGAAACATGCCCATTTTGATTAAGGTCTCTGGCTACAGCTGACAGATGGCAGGTACAATGGAACTGTCTTTTCCCAAAATGTTGCAGATCAGTTACAACAAACAGAACGGCGACCGTCAAGGAAAACTGTCACTCTGGGCTCCTTTTTGACCACAGCAGCTATGCGGAAGCAGCTGCAGCTTCGATAAGGGCCAAGGGGCAATTCAGGTCCCAGGGCAGCCACCTAAGGCCTCACCTGTCCATCATTACTACCTGAAGAACGCCGGGAACTCTGTAGACCAAAAAAGTCAAGTCATCCTGCAGGCCCCACCGACCACGCTGTGCCAATCTTTGGTGTGCTTTTTCTCATTTCTTAATGGGACCGTTTTATCCCCCTATTACAGATAAGAGGTTTAGACCGATTAAGTTACTTGCTAGAGGTCGCTTAGTCACTTAGCAAGGCTGAAAGCAAGAAGCTGGGATGCAAACAAGGGTCTGAATGCCTAAAACCCGTCTATGAAAACCGTGTCCACCAGGGTGACCTCCAGAGGCCTCGCGCGTAGTCACCAGTCACCTAGCTGGCAACTGTCACAGATTCCATTAGAGGCCATCCTGACACCAGCATGCGGCCTCCCCCAAATTAAGGCCCAGGGCTTCGTCCCTGCATCCCCCAGGAGCCCGGTTCCCAACCCCCCACCCCTTTCGTGCACCCGACCGCCTGCCCGCAACACTCACCTGTCAGCCTAGAGCGCAGCGTTCCGCAGGGCAGAGGCGAGAAAAGGGAGCGGCCCCAGCGGGCTCAGGCCCCTCTCACGGCCGAGGGAGCCTTCTGGAGCTCAAGCCCACAGGGTGGGAAGGCCCGGCTCCTCTGTGCCACGTTCACCACCATCCCGCAGCCTTGGGAGAAAGCGCCGGCGAGTGCGGGCCGGTAGTGGCGATGACTAAGCGGGGAAGGGCGCGCAAGGCAGCACACAGGAGCTACAGGCTGACAACCCAGCAGAGAAGCACTGCGGTTGGGAGAAAGGGTGGTGCTTCCGCTGGTAAGGGCTTATATAGGCCGCTCCTCTCGCCCCGCCTGACGGTCGGGCGCGCGCGTGGCGCACAGCTGGCTGGGAGTCGTAGTTCGCTCGCCGTGGCGTTGTCCGCGCGTCACCTCCCTAGCTCTACGCGCGCGTGTCCCGCCCGAGCCCGCGAAGCGCGAACCGCCAAAGGCTTTCCTCCAGGCAGGAAGAAGCGCCTTCTCCTTTCCGTGCCAGGCGCTGGGCCCACGCAGGAAGCCGACCCTCCGTGGCTTCGGGAGGCCGAGGCAGGCGGATCACCTGAGGTCAGGAGTTCGAGACCAGCCTGACCAACATAGAGAAACCCCGTCTCTACTAAAAATACAAAATTAGCAGGCGTGGTAGCACACGCCTGTAATCCCAGCTACTCGGGATGCTGAGGCAGGAGAATCACTTGAACCCAGGAGGCGGCGGTTGCAGTGAGCTGAGATTGCACCATTGCACTCCAGCCTGTGCAACAAGAGTGAAACTCGGTCTCATAAAAAACAAAAAACAAAAACCCGTAAGAAAAAATTTATATCCTCTGGGGGGCACAGTGGCTCACGCCTGTAATCCCACCAATTTGGGAGGTCAAGACTGGTGGATCACCTGACGTCAGCAACTAGAGACCAGCCTGGCCAACATGGTGAAATCCCATATATACTAAAAATACAAAAAAAAAAAAAAAAAAAAAAAAGCCGGATGCGGTGGCTCACACCTGTAATCCCAGCACTTTGGGAGGCCAAGGCGGGTGGATCACCTGAGGTCAGGAGTTCGAGTTCGAGAGCAGCCTGACCAACATGGTGAAACCAAGTCACTATTATTAAAATAATAATAATATAATACTAAAAAAAATTAGCTGGGCATGGTGGCACACATCTATAGTCCCAGCTACTTGGGCGGCTGAAGCACAAGAATCACTTGAACCTGGGAGGCAGAGGTTACCAAGAGATGAGATGGGCTAATTTTTTGTATTTTTAGTAGAGATGGGGGTTTCTCCATGTTGGTCAGGCTGATCTTGAACTCCCAACCTCAGGTGATTCTCCTGCCTCGGCCTCCCAAAGTGCTGGGATTACAGGCCTGAGCCACCATGCCCAGCGTAAAAAACACTTATATCATGTTATTTGTCTGCTCAGAAATCTCCCATGACTTCCCAACACACTTAGAATAAAAACGGAAATCCCCATAATGGTCTCCAAGGCCACATATAATCAGGCTCCTCCTCCTCACTGCCCTCATCACCCACCACTTGCTCCCTCAGTCAGTCGGCTCCATCTCCCTGAACTCTTTGCTCTTCTTGGAGCACCCCAGAGCCTTTGCTCTTGCTGTTCCTCTTACCTGGAACTCGTCCCACCTGAATATCACAGACAACCACACTTTTTACTGCCTCACTTCCCCTGGGTTTCTGTCCACATGCCACCTCCTCAGGCCATCCTATTTTGATACAGTACACCGCCATCCTCCAACCTTCAAGTCACTGCCTGCTTGCTTGTTATTTATAGCACTTAGTGCTTCCTGACATGGTATTTTGTATGTATTTTGTTTTCTCTATTAGAATGTCAGCATCCCAAGAGCGCTGGAATTTTGTCTTTTTCCCCCTCTACTGCTGTATAAATGCCTGGTACATAAAAGATGGCCAGCATTCTTGAAATAATCACCAAGTGAATGAATGAATAAAACTTGGCCCAGGTCACATAACCAGCAAGTGGCCATTGGAACTACAATCCAAATCTGTTCTTTTCTTTTTCTTTTTTTTTCTTTCTTTTTTTTTTTTTTTTTTTTGAG
Organism: Cacajao melanocephalus; assembly: GCA_963573385.1. Taxonomy (NCBI): domain Eukaryota; kingdom Metazoa; phylum Chordata; class Mammalia; order Primates; family Pitheciidae; genus Cacajao; species Cacajao melanocephalus. The sequence goes on from CAUYLG010063277.1 coordinate 15,631, forward strand.
ATTGAAATCCAGACTGGAGTGCAGTGGCAGGATCTCGGCTCACGGCAACCTCTGCCTCACAGGTTGAAGCAATTCTCCTGCCTCAGCCTCCTGAGTAGCTGGGATTACAGGCTTGCGCCACCAAGCCCAGATAATTTTTGTTATTTTTGATAGAGATGGAGTTTCATCATGTTGGCCAGGATGGTCTCGATCTCTTGACCTCGTGATCCACCCCTCTCAGCCTCCCAAAGTGCTGGAATTACATGCGTGAGTCATCGCCCTGGGCCCAACTCAGATCTGTTCTAATGCAAATACAGATAACCTTAACTGCTGTGTCTGGAGGCTTCTCCAGAACTACCCTGTGTGAGGGGTACTGTTATTTGCCTCACTTAAATGCAGAGGAAGCAGGGATCAGGGAAGGGAAATAACTTACCCCAGGTTATACAGTGAATCTGTGGCAGAGGTCAGCTGACATCTAGATTTAACTGCAGTGAGAGGCAGGCACATGATCCCAGCCCACAGTAGGAGCATCTGGGAGAGGGAGGAAGTTCAAGAAGCCAGATGCTGACAGTGCACTGACCACGTGGGCTGACTGGAAAGGCCTCAGAGAGTGCTGGGGTCAGACTGCATTTCCAGCTGCTTCCTGCCTCTCTGGAGTCTCCTTTCTGCATGACCTTCCCAGATCCCATGTATCCTTGGAGACCCAGCTTCAACATCAGCTGGGATGAGCTTCTCTGACCCTTTGGCTTCCTAATTTCAGCTCTATTATGCTGTTTGAATGAATGGATGGATGAATGAACAGCACTTATTCACTTTCATTAATTCACCTAGCTATAAATTTTTACTGAGTTACTTTATTTAGTTAGTTTTGAGATGGAGTCCTGCTTTGTCACCCAGGCTGTAGTGCTGTGGTGCGATCTCAGCTCACTACAACCTCCACCTCCCAGGTCAAGCGATTCTCCTACCTCGGCCTCCCAAGTAGTTGGGATTACAGGTGGCCACCACCACACCTGACTAATTTTGTATTTTTAGTAGATACGGGGTTTCCTTCACCATGTTGGCCAGGCTGGTCTCAAACTCCTGACCTCAAGTGATCTGCTCATCTTAGCCTCCAAAAGTGCTGGGATTACAGGTGTGAGCGACTGCGCCAGCTTGAGTTTCTACTTTATGCCAAGAACTGAGTTAGGCCCTGAGGATACAATCATAGTCCCTGCCCTCAAGAAGCCTGCAGGGTAGGAGAGAGACTGATATCACAGGTGGTCAGAAGTGCATGTGGGCCAGGCGTAGTGGCTCACACCTGTAATCCTTGCACTTTGGAAGGCCGAGGCAGGCAGATCACTTGAGATCAGGAGTTTGAGACCAGCCTGGCAGCATGGTGAAACCCGGACTCTACTAAAAATACGAAAATTAGCTGGGTGTGGTGGTAGGGGCCTGTAATCCCAGCTACTTGGGAGACTGAGGCAGGCGGATGGCTTGGACCCAAGAGGTGGAGGTTGCAGTAAGCCGAGATTGTACCACTGCACTCCAGCCTGGCAACAGAGTGAGACTCCGTCACAAACGAACAAACAAAATAAGACCAGAGAGACTACAGCTGTCTGGGGCTGGCTGGAACTCCAGCCTCATTGTCCTGGGTTTCCAGAAGGCTGGCCTGGAAAGGGTGGAGTAAACCTTAGCGACTCATGTGCTGCCTTACCCTAGCCCCTTACCCAAGCAAGACTCAACCAGTGTCTTAGTTCTCATGGGACCTGCCTTGTCCCCTTTTGTGGCATCAAGGGTGTGATGAAGGATGAGACAAACCTGAATGTGAGCCCCAGCTCTGCTGTGTGACCTGGGACAAGCCATGCCTCTGAATATGTCTTCTCAGCTCTAAAAGGGGCACTCCATGGCACTATCAAAAGGTTGCTGCCCACAAAATATGAACTGACCTTTGGCCTTATATATGTTAGTTGTCAAATCCACAGGCCAACTTCACTCCTTTTAGAATTGCAGTTGTGTATGTCTGTCCTGCCTCCTCAACCAGACTCTGCCCAAGTTCCTTCTGGGGCCCTGGTGTCCAACTCAGACAGCCATGGAGGAAGCCACGGGGGCTGTTGAACATTGAACCTGCTCTTGGAACTAGAGGCCCCAGGCCAGGGCCAATGAGGGCTCCAGGAAAGGGCTTCTGGGTGGAGAGAGAGCATCTACAAACCACCCACTTCCAGAGTGGCCTTCCTGGGTCCAGCAGAGGGGTTGGGGCCAACTAGGGAATTCACAGCGGGCGGGGAGAAGCGGGTAACGGTGTGGGGCTGGAGAGTGAAGGAATGAGTGAGGTGGATGTTTTAGCGCTGTTAGCCTCCTCCCTCTGCTCCCCCAACCTTCATCTAGTATAGTTCAGTGAAGTAGGGGGTCATCATTAGCCTCCTTTTATGGAGGAGACAGTTGAGGCTCAGAGAGACAGAAACTTGGCCAAGTGTTTCCACTCGGTCCGACGCCCTCGGATCGAGTGGAAATGGCACTTCTCCACTTGTGCTGAGGGCGTCCCGGGTTCCCAGATGCCCCGTCAGGGACGGTGGCAGGGCGCGGGGAGAGGGGGGCGGCGCCGGCGGGGCCGCGGGCAGGGGCGGAGCAGGGCGCGGACAAAACAGCCCTGGGGCAGCGCGGCGGGAGACGCGCCATGGAGGCCAAGGGCTGCCGCTATCAGTTTCGGGTCGCGCTGCTGGGGGACACGGCGGTGGGCAAGACGTCGCTGCTGCGGAGCTACGTGGCGGGCGCGCCTGGCGCCCCGGAGCCCGAGCCCGAGCCCGAACCCACGGTGGGCGCCGAGTGCTACCGCCGCGCGCTGCAGCTGCGGGCCGGGCCGCGGGTCAAGCTGCAGCTCTGGGACACCGCGGGCCAGGAGCGCTTCAGGTGCGGGCGGCATGGGCGCGGGAGGGACTCCTGATGGGGGCTCGGTGCGGGTGCTCTGGGCCGCGGCACCCCCAGGAGAGGCCAACTCAGTGGTCAAGCGGAGGGCGGGGTCTCTGCTCTGGGTCCCACCCGGGCCGCTGATGCCAGACCCTCCCCTGCTCGGAGTCATTCTTCCCACGAACACGGCGGAGTGGGCCGAGGCCCAGAGCCCTGGAACATCCCGGCGTTGAGATCTGGACTCTGGAGAGATGCTGAGTAATAACTGGCCCCAGGTGCTGAGAGATCAAGGGCGCGGGGCGGGAAGTGCCGGGAGGATGTTGAAGGGACAGAGGTTTGTGTTGACCCTGAAGGATCAGCAGGAGTTTGCCAGGAACAGAAATGAAGACCCAGGCCAGGGCAGCACCAGGCCTCCACCAGGCATGAGGGACTCGGGTCATGCTTGCTCCCTAACTGGGGAGCACCCAGACTTTTAGGAGAGACACAGACACCGAGGCAGAGACGCACAGGGCCAGGTGAAGTGGGCCCTGATGGGGTGTGAAGCATTCTGTGTTTCCCAGGGGGAGGAGGTCCTGCCCCTAGGGGAGTCTTGAAGGTGCCAGCCTCTCTCAGCTTACCTCCTGCCTCCCTGCCTTCCCAGGTGCCTCACCAGGTCCTTTTACCGGAACGTGGTGGGTGTCCTGCTGGTCTTTGATGTGACGAACAGGAAGTCCTTTGAACACATCCAAGACTGGCACGAGGAAGTCATGGCCACTCAGGGCCCGGACAAGGTGATCTTCCTGCTGGTTGGCCACAAGAGTGACCTGCAGAGCACCCGTTGTGTCTCAGCCCAGGAGGCCAAGGAGCTGGCTGCCTCCCTGGGCATGGCCTTCGTGGAGACCTCAGCTAAAAACAACTGCAACGTGGACCTGGCCTTTGACACCCTCGCTGATGCTATCCAGCAGGCCCTGCAGCAGGGGGACATCAAGCTAGAAGAAGGCTGGGGGGGTGTCCGGCTCATCCACAAGACCCAAATCCCCAGGTCCCCCAGCAGGAAGCAGCACCCAGATCCATGCCAGTGCTGACTCTAAGAGAGAAAGGGTTAAAGTAGTCCCAGCCTCAGCCCACATGGTGGGATGGGGAATGTTAGTATCTCTCTGGAGGACAAATGACAGAAGGGCTCATATAAACAGTATCTTGACACAGTCATGCTTCCTGGATTTTGGAGTCAAAGCTTTCTACAGAAAAGAAAGGTCTGATGGCCGGGTGGGGTGGGTCACGCCTGTCGGGCAGATCACCTGAGGTCAGGAGTTTGAGACCAGCCTAGCCAACGTGGTGAAACCCCATCTCTACTAAAAATACGAAAATTAGCCAGGTGTGGTGGTGCATGCCAGGAATCAACAACTACTCGGGAGGCTGAGGCAGACTTGCCTTAGTTATCTCATGAACCAAGGAGGACTAAGATAAAGACAAAAGGTTCTGTTTGAAAGAAGGGATCAGGGGACTCTTTGCTTCTAGTGAACAAAGGCCCTGAGCTTTTACAGCCCTTCGTATTCATTAAGTAAAGTGAATAGGGAGGAGGGGGTGATTGTGGGTCAGCTACTTGATTTATCATAGGTTCAGCAGGTTCCAGATATTCAGGTAGATAGCCTCAAGGAGCATGGGACCTGGCGCGTGACTGCCCTCAGCATTCCTTCTGGCTACATGCAGTTTGTCAGTTTGACATCCTGCTTTCATGAGGAGTTTGCTGTTTACTCCTATAACCTCCAGAGGTATATTGAGTTGGTCACGCCCCACATTCTTGGGGTCTCCGGCAGAGAATCGCTTGAACCCAGAAGGCAGAGATTGCAGTGAGCCATTGCACCACTGCACTCCAGCCTGGGTGACAGAGTGAGACTCTGTCTCCAAAAAAAAAAAAAAAAAAAAAAGAAAAGAAGAAAAAAAGGTCTAGACCAGATGTGCAAGTCCTTGAGCCTCAATGTCCTTATCTGTCAATGGGGCTTGTAAAAGATCCTGCCTTGCAAGGAGGTGGTGGCCATGAATGAGACGGTGGCCATGAATGAGACAGTGGCCAGGGTGTGCTCACCCAGAGCCTGCCATGCTATGAATTGCATGTCAAAAGCTCTCATTCCCACTCTCTTCTTTCTTGGCTGCGATGTGGCTACTCTGGCAGCATTCCTGGGCTTAGATACTGAGAAGCCAGCGTCAGGAAGCTGCTGCATGGGCAAAGGCAGGTGCGGGAAATTCCAAGGGGAGCTTGGCTTGGAGCCTCCTTAGGTCCTCAGGCTAAAATGATTCTGGGCATGGGATTAATATGTGATATCAAACCCAGGGTTGCTGGCCAATGCCCCCACCCCAGGCCCAGGGGCTGAATGAAAATGGATGTTGGAGGCTGGGATGAACATGAATGTCCAGCAATTATGTTGGGCACAGAGTGGCCACTATGATGAGCCACCAAGATCCCCCTTCCTGGCTGGGGAGCCCATCAACCCTCTCCCCAGCTGCTGGAGTACCACTGGATGATGACTTCAGCTTGCAGCACTTTCTGGGAAAGGCCAATCCCTCAGGGCAGCCCATATCCAACATCCTTTTACACTGGGGGGCCTTAAAGGCCTTGCCCTCTTGCCCTAGCTGTGGACAACTCTGAAAGTCAAACCCAACTTTATCAGTCTCTGTGGGCTTCATTGAGGACACTGTTGTGAAAACATCACAGCCAAGTTATCCCGCTGCCCAATCCTGCTTCCTTTTCTTCCTTCCCCAAAACCGGTATTCTCAAGAACATCCCCTAATAAACATCTGCGCGCTTGTCTCCATCTCAAAATCTGCCTCCTGGCAACCTAGCCTACAATGGGGGACTGCTAGGCAGGGAATGTCCTGGGCGCAATTAGGGGGCACTTTGTGGAAGAGACGCTGTTTGTGTTAGGCAGAATCTCAGCAGGTGTAGGGCTTAGTGGGTATCATTGTGCTGTAGCAGAAAGCACAGCCACTTGGTCAGGTGCAGTGGCTCATGCCTGTGATACCAGCACTTTGGGAGGCCCAGTCGGGCAGTTCACTTGAGGTCAGGAGTTCGAGACCTGCATGGCCAACATGACTAAACCCTATCTATACTAAAAATACAAAAATAAGCCAGGCGTGGTGGCTCACACCTGTCATCCCAGCTACTCGGGAGGCTGAGGCATGAGAATCGCTTGAACCCAGAAGGCAGAGGTTGCAGTGAGCCATGCATTCTAACCCTCCAACACGGGCGACAGAGCAATACCATGTTTCAAAATAAATAAAAGCATAGTCACTTAACTCACTTCGTGACCTTGGGCTAGTTACTCAGTCTCCTTGAGCCTCAGTTTCCTCCTCAGTCAGTAACACGAGACTGATAATCCCTCCTTCCTAGGGTTCTTAGAAGGTTTTCAGTCAGAGTGAGTTTCTTAGCTTCCTCCCCATGGAGACGGGGCTGAGGAAGTCTTTCTGTGTACTTGGTCCTGCCTCTTTTTTTTTTTAACCCATAAAAATGCACCTGTTCTATTTTGTAGGGGGTGGGGAGTATCCATTGCCTCAAAGGTTTATATTTTCTTTGTATTACAAACAATCCAGTTTATACGTTTTTTTTTTTTTTTTTTTAAAGATGGGGTTTCACCATGATGGCCAGGCTGGTTTTGAACCCCTGACCTCAGGTGATCCACCCACCTCGGCCTCCCAAAGTGCTAGGTTTACAGGTGTGAGCCACTGCGCCCGGCCCTCAGTTTATACTCTTTTATTTCTAAATGTACAAGAAATTATCGTTGACTGTAGTAACCCTGTTGTGCTATCAAATACTAGGTCTTATTCATTCTATGTAACTATATTTTTGGCCGAACACGGTGGTTCACAACTGTAATCCAGCACTTTAGGAGGCCGAGGAGGGTGAATCACCTGAGGTCAGGAGTTTGAGACCAGCCTCCAGAGTAGCTATCATATCTGGCTTTTTTTATTTTTTATTTTTAGTAGAGATGGGTTTCTCCATGTTAGGCTGATCTCGAACTCCTGACCTCAAGTGATCAGCCTGCCTCGGCCTCCCAAAGTGCTGGGATCACAGGCCTGAGCGATCACAGGCTGGCGCGATCTTGGCTCACTGCAAACTCCACCTCTTGGGTACAAGCAATTCTCCTGCCCCAGCCTTCTGAGTAGCTGGGATTACAGGCATGTGCCACCACACCCAGTTAATTTTTTGTATTTTAGTAGAGACAGGTTTCACCATGTTGGCCACGATGGTCTCAATCTCCTGACCTCGTGATCCACCCATCTCAGCCTCCTAAAGTGCTGGGATCACAGGCATAAGCCGCCGCATCCAGCCAACTTTTTAAATTATTTGTACGGACAACAGGGTCTCTCTATATTGCCAAGGCTGGTCTCAAACTCCTGACCTCAAGCAATTCTCCTGCCTCAGCCTCCCAAATTGCCGGGATTACAGGTGTGAGCCACGGCACCTGGTCTCCTTAATCAATTTTTTTTTTGAGACAGAGTCTCACTCTGTTGCTTAGGCTGGAGTACAGTGGTGTGATCTTGGCTCACTGCAACCTCTGCCTCTTGGGTTCAAGCAATTCTTCTGCCTCAGTCTCCTAAGTAGCTGGGACTACAGGCGTGTGCCACCACACCTGGCTAATTTTTGTATTTTTAGTAGAGTCGGGATTTCACCATGTTGGTTAGGCTGGTCTTGAACTCCTGACCTCAAGTGATCTGCCTGCCTTGGCCTCCCAAAATGCTGGGATTACAGGCGTGAGCCACTGTGCCAGCTGCTTCATACATTTTCTTAAGTGAGCATCTACTTTGTTCTAATCTCTGGGGATACAGCAGTGAACACGACAGAAAACTCCTCTTGGGTCTGACATTCTAGTGGAAGAGAGAGGGGAAAAAAAAAGTAAATAAATTAACTGAATGATTTCCAGTTGCAGTAAGTGCTGTTGAAGACTACAGATCAGGGAGAGGGAACTGGGAGTGATGGGGGGTCCTTTAGAGCAGGTAGTCAGGGAGGGCGTCTCTGAGGAGACAGCCTTAAGCTGAGACCTGAAGAAGGAGGAGGAGCCAAGTGAAGAGCCCCTAACACACTAGGGGATTGATATATATTAATTCAACCTTCACAATAACTGTGTAGGTTAGGCAGTCATTCCTTTTTACCCATGAAGAGACAGGCCCAGAGAGGTTAAGCAGCTTGCCTAAAGTCTCACAGCTGATAAGTAGAGGGGTAGGAATAGGAACAGCAACAGAATGGAGGCCACGGTGGCCTGGACTCTTTCCAGGAATTTACAGATCTGAGTGTGGACTGCATGGGCAGGGAAGATGGTTTCTTTCTTTCTTTCTTTTTTAATAGAGACAAGGTCTTGCTATATTGTTTAAGCCAGTCTCAAACTCCTGGGCTCAAGCAATCCTCCTGCCTTGGCCTCCCAAAGTGCTGGGATTACAGGTGTGAGCCACTGTGCTGGACCTGGTCTATGGTTTCTGGTTTCCCTGTTCAGGAGCCTGCGTCTAAATTGACGATCATTTGATAAGCTTGTCAAGAGGAGGCTGTCAGGTGCTCAAGACAAATCTCCAAACCCTTTGAGAAAGAAAGAGGAAAGGTGATCCACCCACCTCAGCATCCCAAAATGCTGGGATTACAGGCATGAGCCACTGGGCCTGGCCAAGACTTTTGTTTAAAAAAAAAAAAAGCGGGGCTGGGCATGGTGGTTCATGCCTGTAATTCCAGCACTTTGGGAGGCCAAGGTGGGTAGATCATGAGGTCAGGAGATTGAGATCAGCCTAGCTAACATGGTGAAACCCCATCTCTACTAAAATACAAAAAAACTAGCAGGGCATGGTAGTGTGCACCTGTAGTCCCAGCTACTTGGGAGGTTGAGGCAGGGGAATTGCTTGAACTCGGGAGGCGGAGGTTGCAGTGAGCTGATTGTGCCACTGCACTCCAGCCTGGCAAGAGAGTGAGCCTCCGTCTCAAAAAACAACAGGCCAGGCACAGTGGCTCAAGCCTGTGATCCCAGCACTTTGGGAGGCCGAGGCAGGCGGATCACCTGAGGCCGGGAGTTCGAGACCTGCCTGACCAACATGGAGAAACCCTGTCTCTACTAAAAAATACAAAATTAGCCAGGTGTGGTGATGCATGCCTGTAATCTTAGCTACTTGGAAGGCTGAGGCAGGAGAATCGCTTGAACCTGGGTGGCAAAAGTTGCAGTGAGCGGAGATCACATCATTGCACTCCAGTCTGGGCAACAAGAACGAAACTCCATCTCAAAACAACAACAACAACAAAAGAAGCCCAGATGAGGTGCACACCACTAAGCTTGAGAGCTGTCCACACTCCATGCTCAGTTTCCACTCAGCTCTAGCCACTCTCCCCTAATTTTGCATCTTATACTTTGGTCTCACTGGCACACTCACATTAGACCTCTGGGCCTTTGCACACGCTATGCTTTTGCTTGAAATCCTTCAGTAGCTCCTGTTACTTTTTTGACAGGCCACTCTTTGCTGGGATCTGCAATGTACTGCCTGGCCCAGCTTACCTCACTCCACTAACTCAGGGATTGTACACCAGGCAAATTTCTCTCCTTTAAAGAGATCCCCATCCCCTTCACCTGGAGCCCTCACATCTCAGCTCAAACAAAATTTCTCCCTAGCTGACCATACCCCTCCCCAGCCCCATGAACCTCTCCTTTGAAGTCCTTGTCCCTGTGCCAATTTTACATTTATCTAATAACATAACAGGATTGTCCCCTGGGTCTTTTTTTTTTTTTTTTTTTTTTGAGACAAAGTCTGGCTCTGTCACCCAGGTTGGAGTGCAGTAGTGCAATCTCAGCTCACTATAACCTCTACCTCCCAGGTTCAAGCAATTATCCTGCCTCAGCTGCCCGGCTAATTTTTTGTCTTTTTAGCAGAGACAGGGTTTTGCCATGTTGGCCAGGCTGGTCTCGAACTCCTGACTTCAAGTAATCCACCTGCCTCAGCCTCCCAAAGTGCTGGGATTACAGGCTTGAGCCACTGCGCCTGGCCACCTGGGTCTGTTTTTATTCATCACTGTATTCCTTTGCTTAGCTCAGGCAGGGGCTTATAAATACTTGCTGAATGAATAAACAAGCCCAAACAAGCCCCTCAATATGCAGACAGGACAAGACTAAGATAGATGACACCACTTACTTGTTGCATGGCAAATCAAGAACTGGGGTCTTTTGATTCTACCCCAGCTCTTTCCATTAAACTTACCCGATTCCTGTGTTCCCTTCTGTTCTTAGTGGAGATCTCAAAACTAATTCTAGATTCCTTGGCTGCCAAGGTCAGTGACCTTTTCCTACTACTGAAACCCAGCTGGAGGCCCCTTGCTGTTTGATGTCACTGACAGAACATCTTTTATGAGTGTCACCATTGGCATCAGGAGGTTCTGGAGAAAGTGAAACCCTTCAACACCCTCATCCTGATGGTTGGCCACAAGAGTGACCTGGTGGCTGAGCTCTGGGTAACACCACAGGGAAAGAAGATGGCTGCCTCCTTGGGGCAGTGAAACTTCACCCAAGAGCAACGGTAACATTAGCACAGCCTTTGAGGTGCTCACTCAGTATATCTGTGAAGCTGTGAAGAGGGGGACATGAGATCTAACCCAGGGTGGGAGGGAGTTTAGAAAAGTAGGGTCCCTATAACTCGATCAAGACAGATGCAGGTGGGCAAAAAAAAAAAAGAAAGAAAGAAAGAAAAAAGAAAAGAAAAGCAGGGTCCCATCCTGGGCCAAGCTTCAGGTCTGAGGACCAAAGCAGATCAAGGTGGCTATGGCTGTGCCTGTGCTAGTGACCCTTGGGTAGGACAGCCATGCTCCCTAGAGCCCACAGAACTCTCACAATCCACAAGGGCCATGTTGGGCCCAGGACAGGATGATGCTAGGTGCCACTGAAAGACATGACCCTGAGGTCTAGAAGGGGCCTGGTTTCCTCTGCACAATGGTGAAAACACCAGATGAAAGATACCAGCAACTAAGAAGAGATGGGCACCTGCACAGCCAGGACTATTCCGAGGACAGACCTACTCCCATCCTTTCTCAGGACCAGGGATAAACACAGCTTTCTCCAGGTTACAGAAGGTCAAAAAGGGGTTTTAGGCACATAACACGGCCAAAACAAGGATGTCTCTTCAGTTCAGGGCCACGAGAGAAGGTCACCCTATTCAATTCTTATGACAGAGAAGCTGGGCTCAAACTCCTACTGATGTTATAGCCTCCCTTGGAGTAAAATAACGGAAAATCCCCGAATTTTTCTGAAACACAGAAATGAATAATGGTGCTGCCACCTGCTGACTAGAGAGCTACAATCCAGGCTTGCTTGTTCTGACTTCTGGGATTTCAAAGGTACCCTGTCTTTCGATTAATAACTTCTTTATTCTGGAAAAGCAAATGAAAGTCATATTCATATAAACACTGACATTATAAAGTACAGGGAAAGGGGGAAAGGAGAAGGAAACAAAACCCTTTACAAATCCTGCTAATACTGTCTTACTCAAAAAGACCATAATGCTTTGTCCCATATTCAGTCACTTATATAATAAAACACAAATAAAATCTTCTCTGGAAGATACACTGCTCCTCTTTGAGATGGCAGGGAAAAGGGACCGGAAGTTGGGGTAGGAGGCTTTATTCTTTTGGCAGATCCTCTCAGTCATTATAGATATTGCTGCACTGTTAATAAAAAATATATGCTTCTCTGTAAAGCATTAAAAAAAAAAATCCATGGATGAGACGGCTGAGTTCTCAGCTCAAGTATCTCCAAATACATTGTTGTCCATTCCCTGACCTTTCCATGTGTTATTTCTTGGTTGTTTTCCGGATCAATGCCATTCTCTGAAAGGAGAAAGAAATAAGCGGTTATACAGCAGCAGCTGGAGTCAGGAGCTTTCTGGGAACATTCTGTGTGGCTAGCAGGCCTCATGGTCTACACTGTAGGCTGCAGCCCTCAGAGACTTGCAGTAGCAAGGCATCTCAGTAGATTCCCTCTAACTGGAGAGCAGTCTGCAAGGCTCCAAGAGATGTTTAGATGGGCTAGCGGACCCATTTTATCCACCAAACTGCTCTAGGCTAGCAGGATGGCAAAAAAGTTAAAAGCAGGAGAAAGTGACAGCTCTTGAGTTTTGGGGACTTAGAGGATAAGCTGACAAAGCATGTGTTTTCTTTCCTTTTTTTTTTTTAAGACAGAATCTTGTTCTGTTGTCCAGGTTGGAATGCAGTGACACAATCTCAGCTCACTGCAACCTCTGCCTCCCAAGTTCAAGCAATTCTCCAGCCTCAGCCTCCCCAAAGCACTAGGATTACAGGCATGAGACACCATGCCTGGCCAAGCATGTGTTTCTGGGATCCCTCAACACCAAGCTTTTCTCTGGTGATGGACACAATAAGGAAAGGGCCTCAATTTCAAAGTGAACTGACATTTCACACCTCGTGACCTGCAATGAAGGGAAACTGAAGACTAACAACTTCTACCACAACCCATCATGGAAACACTAAGATCACAGGTTTCATGATCTGAATTCTTTTACTATTACCAGCCACAGGCCAAATTAATAACTTGCTTTGCTCATTCTTTTTGACCAAATTATCAATATTGTAGTATTTGTTGACTAAATAAATAGGGCTAAAAAACGGTTAATTTGGGAGCAGAGCCAAAGTGGCAGTCCATTGTTTGGAGGGATTCTCTTCTGAACAGTGCAATCCTTCCATTCAGGCAACTGGTGGCTTCCTTGTAGGGCTTGCTCCATGAGCTCTACAAACACCTACTCCAGAGATACCAGGCTATGGCGAAGCAGGGACACTCAACCAGGACTACCCAGTTGTGCCTGCCAAGCTTGGAAAAAGCTTACGTTTCAAATCAGAGTAGCCACTTAAATTAAGACAGAAAGGATAACAGCCTTGTCAGAGGGAGGCCAACACTGTTGGACTGACTGAAGATGGGGATGACCTGGTCCACAACAGAAGTAGTATTCTCACACTGACTCCTGGGTTCCTTGTTCAGAGGGAACCAGAACAAAGAAAAACCAGGAGACAGGCCAGAATGTCCGGCACAGCAGCCTGGATACTACCTCTCAGCACAAGTACAGCATATTTCTGGTTTATTTAACCTCCCCTCTTATCATAGGGCCATATATGGTGTTGTGATCAGCAAGAATGAAGATTTCATTAAGGAGGCATGGTGGGGTGAGCTCCATCCATATTAGAAGAACCCAGAATTAACAGCTTTAAGTGATATTCCTCAGCGTTAAAAGAAAAAACAGACTGCATGTGGGAACAGCAAAGCACCAAGTCAGTATCTTACTGATCTCCTGGCGATTGCTGCTGCCTCTTGCCCTCTCTGACTCTTGATCCAGAAGTGAAGCTTGCTGTGTGCGAGAAGTGAGACTCCCTAAAAGGCAGCTGTGTGTACTTGCTCTGAGAGGTAGCTCAAGGAATCATTTCCTTACCTGTTTGTGAGCTTCTGTGGTGCAAGCTTTTTTGTAGGGTCGGATTTCTTCAGAGCCAAATCCTGGGATCCACATGTTCCACTGGCGCTCTGCAAGGAAGAAGTCAGCATAGAGATAAAGGTACCAAGAAGGCAGTACTAGGAAGGTAATGTGACCCCCTTGGATCAGGGAGGATTAATGTGGGCATCTGGATACTAACACTAACTCCACAGAGGGATTCTATTACAAATGGGGAAAATAAACATGGGTCCTCCAAGGTTTTTTTTTTGAAGACTGGGTCTTTCTTCTCTGTCACCCAGAGTGGACTGCAGTGGGGAAATCTTGGCTCACTGCAGGCTTGACTGCCGTGGCTCATTTGCCAGAGGCTCATTTGCCAGGTTCAAGGGATTCTACTGCCTCAGCCTCCTGAGTAGCTGGAATTACAGGCGCATGCTGCCACTCCTGGCTAATTTTTTTTTTTTTTTTTTTGAGATGGAGTCTCACTCTGTCGCCCAGGCTGGTGTGCAGTGGCGCAATCTCAGCTCACTGCAACCTCCACCTCCTGAATTCAAGCAATTCTCTGCCTCAGCCTCCTGAGTAGCTGGGATTACAGGCACCCACCACCAGGTCTGGCTAATTTTTTTGTATTTTTAGTAGAGACGGGGTTGCACCACCTTGGCCAGGCTGGTCTCTAACTCCTGACCTTGTGATCCACCTGCCTTAGTCTCCCAAAGTGCTGGGATTACAGGTGTAAGCCACCATGCCCAGCTGATCCTTCAAGGTTTTTAAAGGACAAAATTCAAGCTTCTTGCAGAGAAAAAGAGGTAGTCAAAGCTGTGAATGCTGAGCGCTTGGGTTTCCAAGCTTATCTAATCTACAGAAAATAAACATCATTTCTTTCTTCAGTTGTCTTATTCCTAAAACTCAAAGTAACCCCTCTCACACCTAAGGGACATGAAGGCACTTCAAGCGTTCTGGAATTAAGAGCCAAAGCTGAGGTCTGCTGCTTCACTGAGCAGCTGTATGACATTGGGTCTCAGTTTCTTCATTTTTTATATAGCCATAAAAATAGTAATAACCACCTGAGAGGGTGGTTGGGGCATTCAATGACATAACGCATGTGAAGTGTTCAGCCCAGAGCCTGCAATAAATATATAGTTATGGATATAGATAGAGGTATGTCCATACCACAGTTCCATGCCCTGGTGCCCCTGGATATTATCCTCCTCGTAAGATTATCACGAGAAGTTCCCAGAGGATAGGGACTTTGTTTATTCCACTCAGTAACTGGCATAGCTGCTTGGCCCCCTAAACTCACATATAAAGGTGTATTGCACTTTAAGCAAACCCAATATTTACAGGCATAAGCCACAACACCTGTCGCAATACTTCTTTGAAAACAGAATCTCTGAAACCTTCCGCTAACAATTTAAGTTATTAGTATTTGAAAGTGACACCAGCCAGGTATGGTGGCTCACGTCTGTAATCCTAGCACTTTGGGAGGCCAAGATGGGAGGACTGCTTGAGCCCAGGAGTTTGAGAGCAGCCTAGGCAAAATAGTGAGACTTCCTCACTACTAAAAATAAAAATATTAGCTGGGTGGGGAGTGGTGGCTCACGCTGGTAATCCCAGCACTTCGAGAGGCTAAGGTGGGCGGATCACCTGAGGTCAGGAGTTCAAGACCAGCCTGGGCAACATGGTGAAACCCTGTGTCTACTAAAAATACCAAAAATTAGCCAGGTGTGGTAGTGGGTACCTGTAATCCCAGCTACTCAGGAGGCTGAGGCAGGAGAATCACTTGAACCTGTGAGGCAGAGGTTGTAGTGAGCCAAGATGGTACCACTTACACTCCAGCCTGGGGGACAAAGCAAGACTCCTTCTCAAAAAAAAAAAAAAAAAAATTAGCCGGGCACGGTGGCTCACGCCTGTAATCCCAGCACTTTGGGAGGCCGAGGCAGGCGGATCATGAGGTCAAGAGATCGAGACCATCCTGGCCAACATGGTGAAACCCTGTCTCTACTAAAAATACCAAAAAATTAGCTGGGCGTGGTGGCGCGCACCTGTAGTCCCAGCTACTTGGGAGGCTGAGGCAGGAGAATTGTTTGAACCTGGGAGGCGCAGGTTGCAGTGAGCCGAGGTTGCGCCACTGCACTCCAGCCTGGCACCTGGTGACGGAGTCACCCAAAAACAAAAACAAACAAACAAAAAAAACAAACAAAAAATTAGCTGGATGTGGTGGTGTGCACCTGTAGTAACAATTATTGGGAGTCTAAGGCAGGAGGATCACTTGAGCCCAGGAGGTAGAAGATGCAGTGAGCCATAATTGCACCACTGCATTGCAGCCTGGGTGAAAAAGGAAGAAGATCCTGCCTCAAAACAAAATAAAAAGGGCCAGGCACAGTGACTCTCACCTGTAATCCCAGCACTTTGGGAGGCAGAGGCAGATGGAACACTTGAGGCCGGGAGTTCGAGACCAGCCTGGCCAACATGGTGAAACCCTGTCCCTACTAAAAACACAAAAATTAGCCAGGAGTGGTGGTGAAATGCATGTAATCCCAGCTACTTGGGAGGCTGTGGCACAATAATCCCTTAAAGCCGGGCAGTAGAGGTTACAGTGAGCCAGAGGTTGCAAAGTTTATTCTCTAGGAATAAACTTTACAGTCAACAAAAACTAGATAAAGTGTGCAAAGTCACTTTAAAGAAAGAGAGTAGGCCAGGTGCAGTGACTCACACCTATAATCCCAGCACTTTGGGAGGCCAAGACAGGAGGATTACCTGAGGTCAGGAGTTTCATACCAGCCTGGCCAACATGGTGTGTATCTCTATTAAAAATACAAAAAATTAGGCAGGTGTGGTGGAGGGTGCCTATGTAATCACAGATACTCTGGATACTGAGGCAGGATAATCGCTTGAACCTGGAAGGCAGAGGTTGCAGTGAACCAAGATTCTGCCCTCGTACTCTAGCCTGAGCAATGAAAATGAAACTTTCTCAAAAAAATGAATAAAAATATAAAAAAATAAAGAGAGTAGCTACCAGACATGAATATGTACATGTATGTGTATCTGTAACTATGTATACCTGGGTACTTTATGTGTGTATACATATATTTTAGATAATCTTTTTTTTTTTTTTTTCTGAGATGGAGTCTCTCTCGTTGCCCAGGCTGGAGTGCAATGGTGCAATCCTGGCTCACCACAATCTCTGCCTCCCGGGTTCAAGCAATTCTCCTGCCTCAGCCTTCCGAGTACCTGGGACTATAGGCATGTACCACTATGCCTGGCTAATTTTTGTATTTTTAGTAGAGACGGGGTTTCTCCATGTTGGCCAGGCTGGTCTTGAACTCCTGACCTCAAGTGATCCACCTGCCTTGGCCTCCCAAAGTGCTGAGATGACAGGCGTGAGCCACCGTGCCCTGCATGTTGTTTTTTTTTTTATTTTTTGAGACGGATTCTTGCTCTGTTACCCAGGATGGAGTGCAATGACATGATCTTGGCTCACTACAACCTCCGCCTTCTGGGTTCAAGCAATTCTCTAGCCTCAGCCTCCTGAGTAGCTGGGACTATAGACTCATGCTACCACGCCTGGCTAATTTTTTTTGGTTTTTTAATAGAGATGGGGTTGCACCGTGTTAGCCAGGATGATCTCAATCTCCTGACCTCGTGATCTGCCCACCTCAGCCTCCCAAAGTGCTGAGATTACAGGCATGAGCCACCGTGCCCGGCCTATTTTATATAATCTTAACAGCAACAACAATCATTTAGTGAATGAAATGTAGTAAATGCATGGTCAAAGCAACAATGTGCAAAGCATTCTATATAAATTATCTCATTTAACCTTTTTTTTTTTTGAGATGGGCTATTGCTCTGTTACCCATGCTGGAGTTCAGTGGCGCAATCTCGGCTCACTACATCCTACACCTCCTGGATTCAAGCAATTCTCCTGCCTCAGCCTCCCAAGTAGCTGGGACTACAGGTGCGCACCACCATGCCCAGCTAAATTTTGTATTTTTGGTAGAAAAGAGGCTTTGCCATGTTGGCCAGGCTGGTCTCGAAAGCCTGACCTCAGGTGATCCACCCACCTCCACCTCCCAAAGCGTTGGGATTACAGGCATGAGCCATAGCACCTGGTCCCAATTCACATTTGTTATACAACCATCACCATTATCCATCTCCAGAACTTTTTCATCCTCCCAAACTGAAACTCTATATCCATTAAGTAACTCCCTCTACCCTCTTCCCTTCAGCTCCTGGAAACACCGTTCTACTTATTCTAATTTTTTTTTTGAGACAGAGTCTCACTCTGTCACCCAGGCTGGAGTCCAGTGGTGCGATCTTGGCTTACTGCAACCTCTGTCTCCCTGGTTCAAGCAATTCTTGTGCCTCAGCCTCCTGAGTAGCTGGGATTACAGGCGTGCGCCACCATGCCCAGCTAATTTTTGTATTTTTAGTAGAGAAGCGGTTTATGTAGGCCAGGCTGGTCTCGAACTCCTGACCTTGTAATCTGCCTGTCTTGGCCTCCCAAAGTGCTGGGATTACAGGTGTGAGCCACCGCGCCCAGCCCTGGCTTACTTATTCTTTCTGTCTCTATGAATTTGTGTTGTGGTGAATAGATTTTTTTTTTTTTTTGAGACAGTGTCTCCCTCTGTCACCCAGGCTGGAGTGCAGTGGCATGATCTCAGCTCACTCCAACCTCCACCTCTTGGGGTCAAGCAATTCTCCTGCCTCAGACTTCCGAGTAGCTGGGATTACAGGTGCCTGCCACTGCATCTGGCTAACTTTTGTATTTTTAGTAGACAGGTGGTTTCACCGTCTTGGCCAGGCTGGTTTCGACCCCTGACCTAGTGATCCACCTGCCTCAGCCTCCCAAAGTGCCAGGATCACAGGACCACACCCGAACGAGTTGTTTTTTAATGTATGTATATATTTACTTATTTATTTATTTAGAGGCAGGGTCTTACTCTGTCACCCAGGCTACAGTGCAGTGTGATGACGACAGCTCACTGCCCCCTTGACCTTCGGGGCTCAAGTGATCTTCCTGCCTTAGTCTCCTGAGTAGCTGGGACTACAGGTACATACCACCATGCCTGGTTAATTTTTAAATCTTTTTTTTAAAATTATTTATTTTGTTTATATTTTTTTCCTCTTAGCCATGCATGAGCAAATTTTAAAATCTTTTGTAGAGATGAGGTCTCACCATGTTACCCAGGCTAGTCTTGAACTCCTGGGCTCAAACGATCCTCCTGCCTCAGCTTCCCAAAATGCTTGAGTTACAGGTGTAAGCCACCATGTCAGGCCCCCAGTGGTGGTTGTAAAACATGTCTATAAATTCCTTGACACTCCTGCTATCAAGAGATGGAGTCTGTGTTCCCTCCTGCTGAAGCTGGACTGGTCTGACTGCCTCAAAGAACAGAATTCACCAAGAGTGATACTGAAGACTGGGTTAGAAAAGGCCATGAAGTTTTCTGCGAGGTGCTCATGGGATGCTAGCTCTGGGAGCCTTTAGCTGTCATGTAAGAAGTCTAGTTATCCTGGGATTGCTAAAGCATAAGACCATATGGAAAGACGGTGGATGGAGGGGATGGGAAGGGTAGGATTGGGGAATGTGAAGGGGAATGGGAGGGTGGGAGGGATGGAGGGAGACACCTGCAGAATCCTAGCTTTTTCAGTGTTCTTAGACCAGGCATCAGACATGGAAGACATATGAAGCCTTCCATTATGGGTTATTTAAGTTGTGTCCCTCAAAAAGATACGTTGCAGTCTTAACCTTAAGTACCTCCAGAATATGATCTTATTTGGAAATAGGATGTTACAGATGAAATTGGTTAAAATGAGATCATATTGGAATAGGGTTAGCCCTTAATCCAATATGACTGGTGTTCTATAAGAAGAATAGAAGAGACACAGAGATAGAGACACACAGGGAAAAGGACATGTGAAGACCAAAGCAGAGCCTGGAGTTCTGCATCTACAAGCCACGGAACTCCAAGGATTGCCAGCTACCACCAGAGGCTGGGAGGAGGCAAGAATAGATTCTTCCCTAGGGGCAGCAGAAGGAACATGACCCTGCTGACACTTAGATTTCAGATTTCTGGCCTCAGAACTGTGAAAGAAAATTTTTTTGTTGTTTTAAGCTGCCATGTTAATGGTACTTTGTTAATGTAACCCTAAGAAACTAGTATCCCTTCCTTCAAGACAATCTCAGGCCCAGCCACTGCCTAACATAGTAAAACTAGCTGAGCCCAGTCAACCCCTAGATTCATGGATAAAATCAACAACTGTTATTGTGCTAAGCCACTGTTTTGGGGTGGTCTGCTACACATTGATGGATAACTGGAATATCTGTCCTTTTCTCTATATACCAGCAATATTAACCAAAGCGTGTTACTTTTCCTAGACTACCAATATCTCCCCAAGGCAATAGCTTCTTGACACTGTGAAGGAAGCCTTCAATAATTATTCCTGGGGGGATCTGCACCAAATCCCTTAATATTGTCTGTCTCATTCATTTGGCCTGACTGTCTCTATAGGTACAGACTGGGCCAGGCATGGTGGCTCATGATTGTAATCCTAGCACTTTAGGAGGCCAAAGCAGGTGAATCACTTGAGGCCAGGAGTTCGAGACCAGCATGACCAACATGATGAAACTCCATCTCTACTGAAAATACAAAAATTAGCCAGGTGTGGTGGTACAGGTCTGTAGTCCCAGCTACTTGGGAGGCTGAGACAGGAGAATCACTTGAACCCAGAAGGCAGAGGCTGCTGAGATGGCGCCATTGCACGCCAGCCTGGGTGACAGAGCGAGACTCCATCTCAAAAAATAAAAAAATAATAAAAAAAATAGCCAGGCGCAATGGCTTATGCCTGTAATCCCAGCACTTTGGGAGGCCAAGGCAGGTGGATCACAAGGTCAGGAGTTAGAGACCAGCCTGGCCTATATGGCAAAAACCCGTGGCCTATATGGCAAAAACCTGTCTCTACTAAAAATACAAAAATTAGCCTGGTGCAGTGGCAGGTGCCTGTAGTCCCAGCTACTCAGGAAGCTGAAGTAGGAGAGTCGCTTGAACCCAGGAGGCGGAGGTTGCAGTGAGCTGAGATCGCATCACTGCACTCCAGTCTGGGTGACAGAGCAAGACTCTGTCTCAAAATAAATAAATAAATAAACAAGCAAACAAAATTTTAAAAATTAAAATAATTGTAATCCCAGTACTTTGGGAGGCCGAGGCAGGTGGATTGCGAGGTCAAGAGATCAAGACCATCCTGGCCAACACGGTGAAACCCCATCTCTACTAAAAATACAAAAAAATTAGCCAGGCGTGGTGGCACGCACCTGTGGTCCCAGCTACTCGGGAGACTGAGGCGGAAGAATCGCTTGAACCCAGGAGGCGGAGGTTGCAGTGAGCCGAGATTGTGCCGCTGCACTCCAGCCTGGTGACAGAGCAAGACTCCGTCCCCTCCCCAAAAATAATAATACTTAAAATTATATATATACATATATATACTGATCTCTTTCTTTTGATCACATTGTAACCAATGCAGAGGGCTGCTTATTTATTTCCAAATGATTATGGTTATCACTATTAGCTAAGTATCTCCCAGAAAAACCCAAACTCAAATTTAGTGTCTGTTAAGAAGATAAAGTTGTATGTATATTATGATTATCAGCCTGGGGAAAAATGCATAAATAGGCTAAAAACTGTAAGGGAACACTGAGGAACAGTTTTATTTGAATGGTAGAGACGTAACAGTACCTATACTTACCAGGTCCTACTTTGTGCAGGCCCAGTGCCAGTCACTTTACAGACACAGTCTATAATTCTCAGATTTACCCTGTAAGGAGACTATGATCCTCACTTTACAAATGAGGAAACAGACTCTAAGAGAAACTAGGTAGGAAAAATAGGCTGATATAGCTGAAAAGTGGCAGAATCTGGTTTCAAATCCATGCCTGCGCTCATTCTCCCTACCATGGATGGATTTTTCTTTTCTGTTTAGTGCTGTTATTGAATTAATACATAAATCCCAGTGCCCAAAAGTCTGGTTCTGGCATGAAGGTTCCTCTGACTACACTTTGCCTGGCTGTCCTGAAGCAGCAGTTGAATACATATTTCAGGGAGAAACAAGACTACATACCTAAATGTAGCTGGACATCTTTCACCTCCAGAGTGCTGGACTTGCGATGCCGTGCAAGCTGACAGGCTGCTGTCACCACACTCTCGATAAAATCATCAGCAATCTGCAGCAGCATCTGGGGAAGGTAAAGTGGGGAGAGTCACACAACATTGGCAAATAGGCTTCTGTTCGTGGGACAACTGCTTTCTGCTTAGATTACGTATCTAGTCAGGATTTCTAGTAGAAGGCTGGAATCAGCATTTGGGCTAAGGTGGGGAAGAGGAATGAGAAGGACAAAAGAAAAACATTACCCAGGTTGAGTGCAACTCACACCTTTCTGAGCATATATTTTCTTTTTTTTTTTGAGATGGAATCTCGCTCTTGTTGCCCAGGCTGGAATGCAATGGCATGATCTTGGTTTTCTGCAACCTCTGCCTCCTGGGTTCAAGCAATTCTCTTGCCTCAGCCTCCCAAGTAGCTGGGATTACAAGCACCTGCCACCATGCCCAGCTAATTTTTATATTTTTAGAGAAGGGGTTTCACCACGTTGGCCAGGCTGGTCTGGCCAGAGTAGCTTGGTAGTAACCTCCAGAGTAGCTGGGATTACAGGTGTCCGCCACCACACCCAGCTAATTTTTGTATTTTTAGAGATGGGGTTTCACCATGTTGGCCAGGCTGGTCTCAAACTCCTGACTTCAGGTGATCTGCCCGTCTCAGCCTCCCAAAGTGCTGGGATTACAGACTTGAGCCACAGCGCCTGGCCTAAGCATATACTTTCTACCTGGCAGTGATCAACTATCCCAATCCCTACCTTTCATATCTATTAGTGGGAAAATAAAAGTGAAATCATTTGAATTCCTCACTCACAGTCTCTTAAAAGCACTTTGTTTCCATTATCTCACTTAGTCCTTATAATAATCCTGTGAAGAAAATGGGACATGGCTTTTATTCATCCTATAGAGGATTTTACAAACTCAGAGAGACTAATTTGTTCATGGCCATGTAAGGAGAAAGCAGGCCAGGTGCAGTGGTGCATGCCTGTAAATCCCAGTACTTTGGGAGGCCGAGTTGGAAGGATCATTTAAGGTCAGAAGTTTGAGACCAGCCCAGCAATATTGAAAGACCCCCATCTGTATTTAAAAATAAATAAATTGAGGGTGGACATGGTGGTTCACACCCGTAATCCCAGAATTTTGGGAGGCTGATGTGGGCAGATCATTTGAGGTCAGGAGTTCGAGACCAGCCTGACCAACATGGTGAAACCCCGTCTCTAAGGGTCAGGTGCAGTGGCTCACTCCTGTAATCCCAGCACTTTCGAAGGTCAAGGCAGGTGGATCACCTGAGGTCAGGAGTTTGAGATCAGCCTGACCAACATAGTGAAACCCTGTTTCTACCAAAAATACAAAATTATCTGGGCATGGTGGCGGGCACCTGTAATCTCAGCTACTCTGGAGGTTGAGGAGGGAGAATCTCTTGAACCTCGGATACAGAGGTGAGCCAAGATGGTACCATGGCACTCCAGCCTGGGTGACAAGAGCGAAACTCCGTCTCAAAAAAAAAAAAAAAAAGCCGGACACGGTGGCTCACACCTGTAATCCCACCTACTTGGGAGGCTGAGACAAGAGAATTGCTTAAACCTGGGAGTCTGAGGTTGCAGTGAGCCAAGACTGCACCACTGCACTCCAGCCTGGGTGACAGAGTGGGACTCCATCTCAAAATAATAATAATTATAAAAATAATAAATAGATAAGTTAATTAATTAATTAATTAAAAAGAAAGAAAGAAGAGGAACCAGGATTCCACCTAAAGGGTTCTGAGTCTAAATCCTGAGTTCTTTCCACATCACTATCAATTATGATTGGACTGTGTGAAGAGAAGGATGAGAATTCTGAAGATAATCATCTACGTGAGGCCAGGCACAATGGCTCACTCCTATAATCCCAGCACTTTGGGAGGTTGAGGCAGATGGTTTGCTTCAGCTCTGGAGTTCAAGACTAGTCTGGGCAACACAGATGGCAAAACCCTGTCTCTACAAAAAAAATACAGAAATTAGCTGAGTTTGGAGGCATGCACTTGTAGTCCCAGCTACTTGGGAGGCTGAAGTGGGAGGCTTGCTTGAGTCCAGTTAAGATTGCAGTGAGCTGTGATCGTGGCATGGCACTCCAGCCTGGATGACAGAGACCTTGTCTCAAAAATAAATGAATAAATAAATACATGAAAAAAACTGAGATTACTTACTTATTTATTTATTTTTGAGACAGAGTCTCACTCTGTTGCCTAGGCTGCAGTGCAGTAGCGTAATCTTGGTTCACTGTAACCTCTGCTTCCCAGGTTCAAGCAATTCTGCTGCCTCAGCCTCCCAAGTAGCTGGGATTACAGGCACACACCACTACGCCTGGCTAATTTTTGTATTTTTAGTAGAGATGGGGTTTCACCATGTTGGTCAGGCTGGCCTCTAACTCCTGAACTCGTGAGCCACCGCGCCTGGCAAAACTGAGACTTATCAGTCAATATATTTCCCATGGCTTCCTCTGGTGACAAACAAAAACAAACTAAAATTACAACCATAGACACAAAATTCCTTATTCTGGTAGGCCATTAACTCATTGTCATCTTTACTGTGGGAACCAAATGGATACCATCTAAGAGAAAGACTTCTGGCTGGGCGTGGTGGCTCAAGCCTGTAATCCAAGCACTTTGGAGGCCAAGGCGGTTGGATCACCTCAGGTTGGGAGTTCAAGACCAGCCTGACCAACATGGTGAAACCCCATCTTAAAAAAAAATTTTTTTTAATAAAAAAAAAAGAAAGACTTCTGATTAAACAGCAGATCAACTCCAAAAATTACTGCCTATCCCTCCCTCATTGCATTAAAATAACAGTTAAAAAAAAAAACCAATATATTGCCAGGTACGGTGGCTCAAGCCTGTAATCCCAGCACTTTGGGAGGCCAAAGTGGGTGGATCACCTGCGGTCAGGAATTTGAGACAAGCCTGACCAATATGATGAAACGCCATCTTTACTAAAATTACAAAAATTAGCCAGGCGTGGTGGTGTGTGCCTCTAGTCCCAGCTACATGGGAGGCTGAGCCAGGAGAATTGCTTGAACCTGAGAGGCAGCGATTGCAGTGAACAGAGATTGTACCACTGAACTCCATCCTGGGCGACAGAGTGAGACTACATTTAGAAATAAATAAAATAAAATAAAATATTAATCCACGCAGACATCAGCAACAAAAGAGAAAATCTTAATGGGCAAGAGTTTCCAATAAACTTTTTTTTCCTGAGCCTCACCATAGAAAAGAACCAATAACTTTTTTGTGTTTGTTTGTTTTTGAAACAGGGTCTCCCTCTATTGCCCAGGTTGGAGTACAGTGGCCCAATCATGGCTCACTGCAGTCTAAACCTCTTGGACTCAAGCTGTCCTCCCATCTCAGCTTCCCAAGTAGCTGAGACTACAGGTATGTGTCATCAGGTCTAGCTAATTTTTAAAATTTTTATAGAGATGGGGCCTGTAATCCCACCACTTTGGGAGGCCAAGGTGGGTGGGATGCTTGAGCCCAGGAGTTCAAGACCAGCCTGGGCAACATGGCAAGACCTCATCTTTACAAAAGATTTAAAAATTAGCCAGGTGTGGTGGCGCACACCATAGTCAAGTTACTTGGAAGGCTGAGGTGAAAGGATCACTTGAGCCCAGGAGGTCAAGGCCACACTGAGCTATGATCATGCCACTGAACTCGAGCCTGGGTGATAATGAGATCCTGTCATTAAAAAAAAAAAAAAAGAAACTGGTTGGGCGTGGTAGCTCACACCTGTAATCCCAGCACTTTGGGAGGCCAAGGTGAGTGGATCACCTGAGGTCAGGAGTTTGAGACCAGCCTGACCAACATGGTGAAACTCTGTCTCTACTAAAAATACAAATATTAGCTGGGCATGCTGGTGGGCACTGTAATCCCAGCTACTCGAGCAGCTGAGGCAGGAGAATCACTTGACCCCAGGAAGCGGAGGTTGCAGAGAGCCAAGACCATGTCATTGCACTCCAGCCTGGGCAACAAAGCGAGACTCCATCTCAAAAAAAAAAAAAAAAGAAGCTAAAGGATAAATCAACCCTCCAGATAGGAGACTGGAAGACTTTTCTCTGGAGATATTGAATGATTCCAGAGAAAAGACTGACAGATACTGACATTTAGGGAATCTTCCATAAGGAAGGTTGACCTGTGGACCAAATTACTCTGAAATAACATCTGTGGCCTGCTAGAATGAACTGAGACCAGCTCATAAAAGTCAATTATGTACCTCTTTTCCCAAGTTTTTATTCAGTGATGTCATGTTGGGATGAATAGTTACACTGCAGAAATCATAAAGCACTGCAAATCAGGCCTTTATCTCCAAAGAGCTGGTTGTTAAACATTTACCTATATATTACTGGGCCAAATCCATCAATTATGCTTCAAATCAGCTTTTCAGTGAGTCATTCCTGTTTTTTTTTTTTTTGAGATGGGGGATCTCACTCTGTGGCCCAGGCTGGAGTGCAATAGTGCAACCTTGGCTCACTGAAACCTCCAACTCCTGGGTTCAAGTGATTCTCCTGCCTCAGCCTCCTGAGTAGCTGGGACTACAGGTGTGTGCCACCATCCCCAGCTAATTTTTTTTATTTTTAGTAGAGATGGGGTTTAACATGTTGGCCAGGTTGGTCTTGAACTCCTGACATCAGGTGATCCACCCACCTCAGCCTCTCAAAGTGCTGGGATTACAGGCAGAAGCCACCATGCCCGGCTGCAGTGGGTCATTCTTTAAGAATGAATAGCCAGGGTTGGGTGTGGTGGCTCACACCTGTAATCCCAGCACTTTGGGAGGCTGATGCAAATGGATCACTTGAGGTCAAAAGTTCAAGACCAACCCGGCCAACATGGTGAAACCCCGTCTCTAATAAAAATATGAAAATTAGTCAGGTATGGTGGCTTGTACCTGTAATCCCAGCTCCTCGGCAGGCTGAGGTGAGAGAATTGCTTGAACTTGGGAGATGGAGTTCGCAGTGAGCCAATATCGTGCCACTGCACTCCAGCCTGAGCGACTGAGCAAGACTGTCTCAAAAAAAAAAAGATGTGGAAAGGTATACAGGCCAGCAGGCATGGTAGCTCATGCCTGTAATCCCAGCACTTTGGGAGGCTGAATGAGGTGGGTGGATCACCTGAGGTCAGGAATCTGAGACCAGCCTGGCCAACATGGCAAAACACCATCTCTACTAAAAATACAAAAATTAGCCAGGAGTGGTGGCATGTGCCTATAATCTCAGCTACTTGGGAGGCTGAGGCAGGAGAATCACTTAAACCTGGGAGGCAGAGGTTGCGGTAAGCTAAGATTGCGCCACTATACTCCAGCCTGGGTGACAGAGCATGATTCTGTATCAAAAAAACAAAAACAAAAACAAAAAACAAAGAAAGTTATATGGCACATTTATGAGAGGTATAACAAAAATTCTCATCTACCATAACAGGAAGTCAATAGAATATTATACAATTGGCCAGGCACAGTGGCTCATGCCTGTAATCCCAGCACTTTGGGAGGCCGAGGCGGGCAGATCACCTGAGGTCAGGAGTTTGAGACCAGCCTGTCCAACACGGAGAAACCCTGTCTCTACTAAAAATACAAAATTAGCTAAGTGTGGTGGGGCATGCCTGTAATCTCAGCTACTCGGGAGTCTGAAGCAGGAGAATTGCTTGAACCCAGGAGGTGGAGGTTGCAGTGAGCCAAGATTATGCCATTGCACTCCAGCCTGGGCAACAAAAGCAAAACTCTGTCACTCTGTCTCAAAAAAAAAAAAAAAAGAGAATATTATAAAAATTAATGGGTCAAATAATATCTCTTTAAGTATATTACTTAGAAATATAGAAGAATGTTACAGAAACAGCTAAACTTGTTGAAAGTGATTGCCTATGAGCAACAGACTATGCCTTTTTAACAGGCAAAAGTAGCAGCAGTTATTGGGTGTAAAGCATTGGGCATTCTCCTAGATGTGTATAAATTGCAATAACCCTGCAGGTAAATAACGTCCATACCCTACTAATATAGGAGAAACCTAAGTCTCAAAAACTTAGGTGACTTGTCTACAGCAACACGGCTGGTATGTGGAAGGGTCAAGAATCAAATTTAGATTTGTCTCTGCTCTAATTTTATTAGTATTTTTTGAGACAGAGTCTTGCTCTGTCACCCAGGCTAGAGTACAGTGTCATGATCTCAGTTTACTGCAACCTCAGCCTCCCAGGTTCAAGCGATTCTCCTGCCTCACCCTCCCAAGTAGCTGGGATTACAGGCATGTACCACCATGCCCAACTAAATTTTTTTTTTTTACTTTTAGTAGAGATGGGGTTTCACCATGTTGGCCAGGCTGGTCTCAAACTCTTGACCTCAAGTGATCTGCCTACCTCAGCCTCCCAGAGTGCTGGGATTACAGGCATGAGCCACTGCACTGGCCTTGTTTTTTTTTTTTTTTGGGTGCAACCTCTGCCTTCCAGGTTCAAGCAATTCTCCTCTCAGCCTCTCAAGCAGCTGGGATTATAGGCGCCCACCACCACACCTGGCTAATTTTCACATTTTTAGTAGAGACAGGGTTTCACCTTGTTGGCCGGGTTGGTCTCAAACTCCTGACCTCAGGTGATCCACCCACCTTAGCCTCCCAAAGTGCTGGGATTACAAGCATGAGCCACCGTGCCTAGTCTTTATTTTTTTTTTTTTAAATACGAAGTGTCACTCTGTTGCCCAAGCTAGAGTGCAGTGGCTTGATCTTGGCTCACTGCAACCTCTGCCTCCTGGGTTCAAGCAATTCTCCTGCCTCAGTCTCCTGAATAGGCGGGACTATAGGCATGCACCACCCTGCCTGGCTAATTTTTGTATTTTTAGTAGAGATGGGATTTCACTGTGTTGGCCTGGCTGGTCTCCAACTCCTGACCTCATGATCTGCCCACCTCAGCCTCCCAAAGTGCTAGGATTACAGGTGTGAGCCACCATCCCCAGCCCTCTTTTTTTTTGGAAACAGGGTCATGCTCTGTCACCCAGGCTTGACTGCAGTGGTGTAATCTTGTCTTACTGCAACCTTGGCCTCCCAGGTTTAAGAACACCTCAGCCTCCCTAGTAGCTGGAACTACAGGGGCACACCACCACGCTCAGCTAATTTTCTGATTTTTTGCAGAGACAATGTCTCACTATATTGCCCAGGCTGGTTTTGAACTTCTGGGCTCCAGCAATCTTCCTCCTTCAGTCTCTCAAAAGGCATGAGCCACTGCATCTGGCCTGTCTGTGTTCATAACCGCTATGCTATACCAGTTCTCAGGGACCAGTTTCTGGAATACCCAACCCCACCTTACCTCCTCCACATCTTCATCCAACTGCTCATTAGGATCCACTTCTCTTACTAAATCCTGCAATTTCTTCTTGGTCAATACCTAAAGTTAATTGGGAAAAGATTTTTCAGCCAGGTATTAAGGAAACGAAATAGATCATTACCCTAAGGCTGTCAAATTGTTGGGTTTAGTTTCCACTTTCCAAAGAGTTCACAGTCTGCCCTACCTGACTATGCTGCTATAAGACTACACTGTCAAGACAGAAGTAACTTAGGGAAAGGCAGAAAGAGCAGTTTGAAGACAGGCTAGCATCTAGCTGTCAGACAGTATATTTCACCCTCATGTCTTTTTCTCACTGTGCCTATCTACATGAAGAAATCTGCAATTCTCTGACCACCACAAATTGTACCATGCCCCTTGCCTTTAGGCAAGTTTTTTTTTTTGAGACAGGGTCTCGCTGTATTGCCCATTGGAGTGCCGTGGCATGATCATGGCTCACTGTTGCCTTGATTGACAAGCTCTCCCATCTAAGCTTCCCAGGTAGCTGGGACCATAGGCACATGCCACCACACCCGGCTACTTTTTTTTTTTTTTGGAGAGACGGGATCTCACTATGTTGTGCAGCCTGCTCTTGAACTCCTGGGCTCAAGTAATTCTTCTACCTTGGCCTCCCAAAGTGCTATACATGCTCTTCCTCCCTTCTTCCTACGTGCTCAGCTCATGGTGCCTCTTTGTGATGCCTTTCCTAGCCCATCCCAGTAGAAGTAACCACTTCCTCATTTGGCCTCTACTGTACCTTGTGCACCCTTTTTCATTGTGCATATTTATACATTTCCCTGTTTCTGACTTAATAGGCTAAAAGCTCTCTGAGGGCAGCCTTCATAAAGGAAATGTCATGTTCCACATGTATGCCATTAAAAAGTGATCAAGGCCGGGCGTGGTGGCTCACGCCTGTAATCCTAGCACTTTGGGAGGCTGAGGTGGGTGGATCACCTGAGGTCAGGAGTTCAAGACCAGCCTGGCCATCATGGTGAAACCCCATCTTATTTTTTAAATATTTAAAAAAAAAAAGTGATCAAGCTCCTTCCTTCCCACTCCTCGGCTAAAATAAAAATAAAATAAAATAAGTAATCAAAAGAAAGCCAGGCACAGTGATCTGTGCCTATAGTCCTAAGTACTCAGGAAGCTGAGACTGGAGGATCACTTGAGGCCATGAGTTGAAGACTGCAGTGAGCTACAATTGTGCCACTACACTCCAGCCTGGGGAACACAGCAAGCCCTCCACCTGTAATCTGAGCACTTTGGGAGGTTGAGACAGGCGGATCACGAGGTCAGGAGTTCAAGACCAGCCTGGCCAATATGGTGAAACTCCATCTCTACTAAAAAATATAAAAATTAGTTGGGCATGGTGGTGGGCACCTGTAGTCCCAGCTGCTCGGGAGGCAGAGGCAGGAGAATCACTTGAACCCAGGAGGTGGAGGCTGCAGTGGGCTGAGATCATGCCACTGCACTCCAGCTTGGGTGACACAGTGAGACTCCATATTAAAAAAAAAACCAAAAAGGGCTGGGTGCAGTGGATCACACCTATAATCCCAGCACTTTGAGAGGCCAAGGTGAGCGGATCACGAAGTCAAAAGATCAAGACCATCCTGGCCAACTCGGTGAAACACTGTCTCCACTAAAAATACAAAAAGAATAGCTGGGCATGTTGGTGCTCGCCTGTAGTCCAGCTACTCAGGAGACTGAGGTAGGAGGATTGCTTGAACCCGGGAGGTGAAGGTTATAGTGAGCCAAGATCACGCCACTGCACTACAGCCTGAGGACAGAGCAACACTCTGTCTCCAAAAAACAAAAACAAAAAAAAAGGCCAGGCACAGTGGCTCATGCCTGTAATCCCAGCACTTTGGAACGCTGAGGCGGGAGGACTGCCTAACTCAGGTATTTGAAACCAGCCTGGGCAACATGGCAAGACTGCATCTCTATTTTTAAAAAACATCTAAATATATATATATACATATATAATTTTTAAAAATTAGGCACTTTTCTTTCTTTCTCTAAAGCTTCTAGTAAAATTCCACTAAAAAAAAAAAAAGATAGAGAACGAAAGAGAAAAAAAAAAAACCAAAATACATACACTAAAATGCTAACCATGGCTATTTTACCTGGTGGCATTAGAATTATGAGCTATTTATTTTTTGTGTATTTCTGCAGCTTCTGTAATAAACATGTATAACTTTTGAAATAAGAAAAAAAAGAAAATAATTTTTTTTTGTTTGTTTTTTTGAGGCAGAGTTTTGCTCTTGTTGCCCAGGCTGGAGTGCAATGGCGCAATCTCGGCTCACTGCAACCTCGGCTCACTGCAACCTCTGCCTTCTGGGTTCAAGTGATTCTCCTGCCTCAGCCTTCTGAGTAGCTGGGATTATAGGCATGTGCCACCACATCTGGCTAATTTTGTATTTTTAGTAGAGACGGGTTTTCTCCATGTTGGACAGGCTGGTCTCGAACTCCCGACCTCAGGTGATCCGCCCACTTGGCTTCCCAAAGTGCTGGGATTACAGGCATGAGCCACCTTGCCTGGCCGAAAATAATTTTCTAAAATGAATATTCAGCTGGGCATGGTGGCTCACATCTGTAATCCCAGCACTTTGGGAGGCAGAGGAGGGAAGATCACTTGAGGCCAGCCTGGGCAACACAGCAAGACCTTGTCTCTACAAAAAAAAAAAAAAAAAATTAACCGAGCATGATGGTGCATGCCTATGGTTCTAGCTACTCAGGAGGCTCAGGTGGGAAGACTGCTTGAACCCAGACATTTGAGGCTATAGTGAGCTATGATTATACCACTGCACTCTAGCCTGGGCGACAGAGCAAAATCCGTTCTCTAAAAAATAAATAAATATTTGTTAATAATGTCTCATATCTATCCATTCTTCTTCATTCTATCATAATCACCTAATTCAAGCCTTCACTACATGTCTTGATTTATTGCAAAAGTCTTAGAATTGGTCATCCACCCAGTCTAACCTCCTTTTCTATCCATCCAATCCCCTTACTGCCAAGTTACTCCTCTATAGGACACACAATTTTTATTACATACTTTTACTTCTTTATTAAATATCTGCAAAGATTGTATATTACCTAAAAGTTCCAATGGAAACTTACTAGTACAGGGTCACTATGTTCTGCCATAACCCTACCTATACAATTTTTTTTTTTTTGAAACAGAATTTCTCCCTGGTTGCCCAGGCTGAACTGCAATGTCGCTCTCTCAGCTCATGGCAACCTCCACCTCCCAGGTTCAAGGGATTTTCCTGCCTCAGCTTTCCAAGTAGCTGGGAATACAGGCATGCGCCACCACGCCCAGGTAATTTTGTATTTTTAGTAGAGATAGGGTTTCACCATGTTGGCCAGGATAGTCTTGATCTCCATGTTGGTTAGGCTCGCCTCAAACTCCCGACCTCAGGTGATCCGCCTGCCTCGGCCTCCCAAAGTGCTGGGATTACAAGCTTAAGCCACCAAGCCCAGCTACCTATACAATTTTAAATTCTGTCTTCTACAACAGACTCCATATTCAAAAGAAGCTGATCTCCTGATTGTCTGCCCAACCATCCCTCATTAACCTTTGCCAGTTCCTCCACTCATTCCCTTGAAATACTGGGCCAACTCATTCATTTTTTTCTACACAGCCTAAGAAACCCAAGTCAAAGAGATTATACTTATTTCTTGTGGCTCTGGAGGCAAAATCAGAATTATGGGTAGAAAGAAGGGAGCAGATTTTAGAATCACTGCAGAAAATTAATAATGGCAGCAATTGGATGAACTAGAAAATGGAATGACTAGAACCAAGAGTATTTCCATCATAGGAAAAATGAATCAAGTATTTATTTAACAACTATACAGTTAACATATAAATAAAACACCTATCAAAATGAAAGAAAAAAACACCTATCACAGGCAAGGTATTGTGTTAGTGTGTATGGATGGACGGATGTATACATGGATACACACAATATACAACACAGTAAAACTTGATAAACACTGTACATGATAATTTGCTAAAGAATGTTAGAGGAGCATATATTCAGGGCAAATTGAATCTGTGTCTCCTGAGTTGGGGTCCTCAAATTTGGCCCAAATAAACTCTCTACTTACATTAAAACAAACAAACAAAAAAAGTTAGAAATCTACAAGAGGGAAAAGACCTTTTCGGCTAAGAGAAAAAGGCAGCATATAAAATGGACATCTCCTAACTATTACAGGTTGAAATAATAGGTAAGAGGTGGCTACAGGGAAGAAACAGTAAGAGGATGATACCTGATTGTTTTCAGGGCTAAGACGACCTCCTGTCCCAGGAGTGCCTGGTATCTTTACCACTGTAGTACTATTGGCCATGGAGCCTTGTGGAGGGGTGCTGGCTGGTTCCGGTTTTATGGATGAGAAATTGGAGAGGTTGATTAGGGCTGAGGGGCCAAACTGGTTCATAATCTGCCGAGCTTTGGACTTCAGCTCATAGAGCTTATCGAGATCCTGTTTCTTTTTGGAGCTGTGAGGACCAAGGCCAATTAACTGGAGAAGAAAAGCACAAGAATTAGTTCTAGAAGAACCTGTAATAAAGGATGAGTCTTGAGAGTAAAAAGAGGCCTGGTGCAATGGCTCACAACTGTAATCCCAGCACTTTGGGAGGGCCAGGTGGGCAGATCACTTGAGGCCAGTAGTTCAAGACCAGACTAGGCAACATAGTGAGACCTTATCTCTACCAAAAAAAAAAAAAAAAAAAAGTAATTAAAATCAGGTCTGTTAGACTTTGAGAGTTCTTCAGTATATATGGAATGGTGACCATTTAATACCTACATGTTAAAAATCGAGGGAATGAAGAATGGTTATTGCTTTAACCTGACATTTAGAAACCATCTCTTCTCCAAATGTTAAATAAAATTGTCCACAAAATTGAAACAAGGAAGAAAGCAAATGAAATAAGGAATCTTATGTACAAAAATAAACTAGGGTTGGGTGCAGTGGCTCATTGTAATCCCAGCACTTTGGGTGCCTGAAGTGGATCACTTGAGCCCAGGAGTTACAGAATAGCCTGGACAACATAGGGAAGCCCTATCTGCAAAAACTTAGCTGGGGCTGGGCGTGGTGGCTCACGCCTATAATCCCAGCACCTTGGGAGGCCAAAGCAGGTGGATTACCTGAGGTCAGGAGTTCGAGATGAGCCTGACCAACATGGTAAACCCTATCTCTTCCAAAAATACAAAAAAATTGGCTGGGCATGGTGGCACACTCCTGTAATCCCTCCCAGCTACTGGGAAGGTTGAGGCAGAAGAATCATTTGAACATGTGAGACAGAGTTTGCAGTGAGCCAAGATCATGCCACTGTACTCCAGTGTGGGCAACAGAATGAGACTCTGTCTCAACAAACAAACAAACAAACCAAACAAAAAACCACTTAGAGGCTGGGCATGGTGGCTCACGCCTATAATCCCAGCAATTTGGGAGGCCCAGGCAGGCAGATCACCGGAAGCTGGGAGCTCGAGACCAGCCTGGCCAACATGAAGAAACTCGGTCTCTACTAAAAATACAAAATTAGCCAGGCATGGTGGCACATGTAATCCCAGCTACTTGAGAGGCTGAGGCAGGAGAACTGCTTGAACCTGGAAGGCAGAGGGTGCATTGAACTGGGATTGCACCATCACACTCCAGCCTGGGCAACAAGAGTGAAGCTCCATCTCAAAAAAAAAAAAAAAAAAAAAAAAAAAGTCCCACTTAGCTGGACCCACTTAGCATGTAGTCCTAGCTACTCGGGAGGCTATAGGAGGAGGATTGCCTGAATCCAAGAAGTTGAGGCTGCAATGAGCTGTGATCATACCACCACTGCATTCCAGCCTAGGTGACAGAGTGAGACATTGTCTAAAAATAAAATGAAATAAAATAAAAACAAACTAGAATAAGCAAGACATTTTTGAGAACTTTGTAAAAATAGTTAAGTACTACATGCATTATTTTTAAAGTATCAAATAATGTTAAATTCAAATAAGTCATGACACAATCACATCCTTTAAAATAATCAGTCACAAAGCTTAACAATACAGACTAGTTCATTTTGGCATTTCAAACATGCTTAAGTCTATGTCAGGGGTATTCCCAAAAAATGTAACTTTTAGCCGTTGTTAAAAGTAAACTCCTCTTTATCAAGAGCAGTTTTTCTCTGAGTGTTAGCAATCTAAGGACATGCAGAGACCCTAGCCTGAAGCAGGGGAGACTCCTGAATCTTAGAGCCATGAGGTTTACTCTGTGGACGTCAGCTTGGGTGTCATGACAATCAGAAGCACATTCACCAAGTTTTGCCCACAGTAGCCTCAAACTTACTTACAGCTATCTGAGTGTCTAGATCTTTAATTACATCAGCAACAGCTGTGAGCCCGGTGAAATGAGAGGCAGCCATTTTCAAAAGCTACCTGTAAATGAACAACTAGCATCAAGCAATATCCTTGCCATGGAATCATTTTAGTTGCATGGCCTGGTACATCTTTACCAACCAGGTTCCAAGCAAATTGGATGTGGAAAAATATATCTCCTTTCCTTAGTGGGAGCCAAGACAAACATCTCCACCTCTTTTATAAGCAACTTTGAAAATTAATTAACGATGATTATGGCACATATAGACCATCTTCGTTTTTAGACGGAGTCTCGCTCTGTCACCAGGCTGGAGTGCAGTGGCGCGTTCTCAGTTCACTGCAACCTCTACCTCCTGGTACCAAGCAATTATCCTGCCTCAGCCTCCCAAGTAGCTGGGACTACAGGCACACGCCACCAAGCCCAGCTAATTTTTGTATTTTTATTAGAGATGGGGTTTCACTATGTAGGTCAGGATGGTCTCAATCTCTTGACTTCGTAATCCGCCCACCTCGGCCTCCCAAAGTGCTGGAATTACAGGTGTGAGCCACTGCACCCAGCCTAGACCATCTTCTTATAAAATGAATGTCTGCTGTTAGGGATAAGCTAACAGCATATGGAATATCTGATTGGGCAAAATTGTGGGATATGAACCTGCAGAAGTTATGTCAATGGCTTTCAGAACTCGGTAAGTCGGCAACATAAATGTCTATCTGTATCTATTCTACTCTTTTCCCTAGTGCTGAGTTCTTCCTCAACACACTGTCTGACTTTCTAATATGAGAAATATGGCCTGGCCCACTACCTCACGCCTGTAATCCCGGCACTGTGGGAGGCCAAGGCAGGCAGATCACTTGAGGTTAGGAGTTTGAGACCAGCCTGGACAACATGTTGATACCTGGTATCTACTAAAAATATAAAAACTAGCTAATAGCTAGGCCTGGTGGCAAGTGCCTGTAATCCCAGCTACTTGGAAGGCTGAGGCAAGAGAATCGCTTTATCTCAGGAGGTAGAATCTGCAGTGAGCTGAGATCAGGCCACTGCACTCCAGCCTGAGCGACAGAGCGAGATTCTCAAAAAAAAAAAAAAAAACAATAATATGAGAAATCATGTTCTCCTGGTTTACTCTCAATAAAAGTAACTAAGTATGTACCGGTTTAAAAAAAAAAAAAAAAACTAGGCTGACTTGCTGGCCAAGAACCAGCTGAAAGGGACAGCAGAGTATTAGGATCACTTGTTTGTTTTAACTATATGTGGCCTCCTTATCCCCTTCTCTCCTATCAACAAACATTCCCAATAGAAGAGTCAGCATAGACTTTCTTAACATGCTAATAGCTGTTCTAATATTATAAAAGCTAACTATTTTCCCAACACAAGTTCTATGGAAAAGCCCCATTAAAGATTATCAAACTGTATCCTCATCACTCTAGCCTCACACTGAACATATTATATCTCTCAAAACACTCCCATAACCTTCAAGGGACTTCCCAAATAATACCGAGTATCACACAAAATGAGTGGAGACATTTTATAATAAAGATTTTTGAATGAGAATTTGTTATAACATCTGGAGACATAGCTGGGTGTGGTGGTATGCACCTGTAATCCCAGCTACTCAAGAGGCTGAGGTCGGAGTACTGCTTGAGCCCAGGAGTTTGAGGTTAGACTTGGCAACATTATGAGACACTGTCTCAATCTTTCTCTCTCCTTTTTATTTTTTTAATTTTAAGACAAGGTCTCATTCTGTAGGCCAGGCTAGAGTGCAGTGGTGCAATCATGATTGTCTGTAGCCTCGAACTCGTGGACTCAAGCAATTTTCCCATTTCAACCTCTTAAGTAGCTAGGACTACAGATGCACACCACTGCACCCAACTAATTTTTTTTTTTTTTTTTTTTTTTGGTAGAGATGGGGTCTTACTATGCTACCTACGCTGGTCTCAAACACCTGGCCTCAAGCAATTCCCCTGCCTCAGCCTGAGTACTGAAATTACAGGCTTGGGCCACCACCACACTCAGCCCCATCTCTTTAAATTTCCTTTTTTTTTTTTTTTTTGAGAGGAGTCTCACTCTGTCACCTAGGCTGAAGTGCAATGGCGCGGTCTCAGCTCACTGCAACCTCTACCTCCTGGGTTCAAGAATTCTCTTGCCTCAGACTACAGGCATGTGCCACCACGCTCACCTAATTTTTATATTTTTAATAGAGACGGGGTTTCACCATGTTGGCCAGGCTGGTCTAGAACTCCCGACCTTGTGATCCGCCTGCCTCGGCCTCCCAAAGTGCTGGGATTACAGGCATGAGCCACCATGCCCGCCTCTTTAAAAAAATTTTTTTAGGGCTGGGTGCGGTGGCTCACGCCTGTAATCCCAGCACTTTGGGAGGTCAAATTGGGCAGATCACTTGAGATCAGGAGTTCGAGACCAGCCTGGCCAACATGGTGAAACCCTGTCTCTACTAAAATTACAAAAGATTAGCTGGGCGTGGTGGCAGGTGCCTGTAATCCCAGCTACTGGAGGCTGAGGCAGGAGACTCCCTTGAACCCAGGAGGCAGAGGGTGCAGTGAGCCGAGACCTTAAGATTTGGAGACAAAAAAATACGGCCTATCCACATGGTACCAAATATGAATATTCACATTACCAAATTAAGATATTTTTGTTTTCTTGTTTCCAGTGAGGTTGGATGAAATTAGGAAATAACCTTAAGGAATAGCTCCAATGTCACTTTAATGAAATAAGTGGAGGCTGGGCACGGTGGCTCATGCCTATAATCACAGCACTTTGGGAGGGCGAGGCAGGTGGATCACTTGAGGTCAGGAGTTTGAGACCAGCCTGGCCAACATGGTGAAACCCCATCTCTACTAAAAATAGGTAAATTAGCCAGGCATGGTGGCATGTGCCTGTAATTCCAGCTAGTCAGGAGGCTGAGACCTGAACCTGGGAGGCAGAGGTTGCAGTGAGCCAAGATAAGGCCATTGCACTCCAGCCAGGGTGACAGTGAGACTCCGTCTAAAAAAAAAAAAAAAAAAAAAGAGAGAGAAAGAAAGAAGTAAGTGGAACCTCTGGGGAAGGGGAAAAATCAGTTTCTCCCTAAGAAACTAGACAAAAATTTACTGCTGTCATTGACCTTGCTGAAAAGCAAACAATACTTCCGAATTTCAAATTCCGGCTAAGCAAGTTATTTCTTCCTATAAAAACAAAATAAAATAGATGATAACCAGACACCCACTGCCAGACTAACATTACCCTTAGTTTCCTAAACTATTCCTTGATATGGTATGATTTTAAAACTGTAACACATTTGAGTGGGTGGCAATACATGGGTTTATACAACTGTCGAACTCCTCCCACTAAACATTTAAGATCTGTGCATTTTATTGTATGTAAATTATACTAAAACCAAGAACAGTAAATCAAACACCCCTCCCAGCTCCCCAGGAAAAACAGTGTACTCCTGGATATTCATCCTACAGAAAGGAAAACTTGAGTTCAAGACCAGCCTGGTCAATATGGTAAAACCCATCTCTACCAAAAAAAATGCAAATTAGCCAGGCAGGGGGCGTGTAATCCCTCAGGAGGCCAAGGTACAAGAACTTCCTGAAGCTGGGAGGTGGAGGTTGCAGTGAGCTGAGGTCTCGTCACTGCACTCCACCCTGGGTGACAGAGCAAGACTCTATCTCAAAAAAAAACTAAAAAGCTAGTCACAAAAGACTACATATTATATGATTCCAAGTATATGAAATGTCCAGAATAGGTAAACTCATAAACAGAAAGTAGATTAGTGGTTGCCTATGGCCAGGGCATGTAGGAGAGGAATAGTGACTGACTGCTAATGGGTATTCAGTTTCTTTTCGGGGATAAAAAATTGATCTAAAATTACATTGTGATGGCTGTACAACCCTGATTGTATTTTTAAAAACCCACTGAATCATACTTTAACAGAAGCACTGTGGTTTGTAGAATTATACACTTTAAATTGGTGATTTGCATGACATGTGAATGACCTAAATAAACTTTTTTTTTTTTTAACAAATGAGGCGGCTCATTAGATGGTCTCCAAGATAAATTGTTCAATGAATGAATGCAAGGTATAGAATGGTAGAATAATTTGCTATCATTTATTAAAACACACATATTGGCCAGGTGTGGTGGCTCACGCCTGTAATCCCAGCATTTTGGGAGGCTAAGGCAAGTGGATGACAAGGTCAGGAGTTCAAGACCAACCTGACCAAGATGGTGAAACACCATCTCTACTAAAAATACAAAAATTAGCTGGGCACGGTGGCAGGCACCTGTAATCCCAGCTACTCAGGGGGCTGAGGCAGGAGAATTGCTTGAACCCGAGAGGTGGAGGTTGCAGTGAGCTGAGATTGCACCAGTGCACTCTAGCCTGGGCAACAGAGCAAGACTCCATCTCAAAAACAAACAAACAAACAAACAAACACACATACACAGACACACAGCTGTAAATTCATAAATTATTCCTGGAAAGATACAAGAAACTGGTAACAGAAGGAGGAGGCAGAATGGTGGTATCTGGGTGGCCTATGAGACCAAGATGGGAGAATCTTATTTTTCACTGTACACCCCAAATCCTGTATAATGTGCATATGTTACCTATGGAAAAAAAATTAAGATAAACTACTATTTGGATTTTTTCCTCTGAAGAAATAGATCATACTCACCCTTTTCTTTTTGGTTTGTTTCCGAGACACAGTTTCACTCTGTCACCCAGGCTGGTGTGCAGTGACGTGATCTTGGCTCACTGCAACCTCGGCCTCCTGGGTTCAAGTAGTTTTCCTGCCTCAGCCTCCCAAGTAGCTGGGATTACAGGTGCACACCATCATGCCCAGCTATTTTTTTTGTATTATTAGTAGAGACCGGGTTTTCCCACGTTGGCCAAGCTGGTCTCCAGCTCCTGACCTCAAGTGATCTGCCCACCTCGGCCTCCCAAAGTGCTGGGATTACAGGCATGAGTCACTGTGCCTGGCCTTGGAATTCTTTTTTTTTTTTTCAAGAGATGGGGTCTCACGATGTTGCCCAGACTGGAGTGCAGTGGCTATTCACAGGCGCCATTCCACTACTGATTAGCACGGGAGTTTTGACCTGCTCCATTTCCGACCTGGGCTGGTTCACCCCCCTTAGGCAACCTGGTGGTCCCCCGCTCCCGGGAGGTCACCATATTGATGCCGAACTTAGTGCGGACACCCAATCGGCATAGCGCACTACAGCCCAGAACTCCTGGACTCAAGAGATCCTCCAGCCTCAGCCTCCCGAATAGCTGGGACTACAGGCATGCTCCACCGAGCCCGGCTGGAATTCTTTTTTGTTTGTTTGCAGAGATGGGATCTCACTGTTGTCTAGGCTGGAGTGCAGTGGTGAAATCACAACTCACTGTACCCCCAAAATCCTGGGCTCAAGCAATCCTCTTGCTTCAGCCTCTTGAGTTGCTGGGCTACAAGTGCAAGCCCCACCTGGCTAATTTTTTTGTTTTTTTTTTAGAGACAGGTGTCTTGCTATGTTGCCCAGGACAGCCCTGAATTCTCGGCCTCTGTCAATCCTCTGCCCGCAGCTTCCCGAATAGCTGGGATTATGTGCAAAAGACACCACACCCAACTCTAATCTGTTTATTTTCTTTTCTTTTTTATTTTTAAAATATAAGATGGGGTTTCACCCTGATGGCCAGGCTGGTCTTGAACTCCTGACCTCAGGTGATCCACCCACCTGGGCCTCCCAAAGTGTTAGGATTACAGGCGTGAGCCACCCCGCCCGGCCAATCTGTTTATTTTTTTAGAGCTGGGTCTTGCTTTGTGGCCCAGGCTGGAGTGCAGTGGTGCAATTATAGCTCACTACAGCGTCAACCAGCTGGACTCAAGCTAACCTCCCACCTCAGCTTCCCCAGGAGCTGGAAGTACAGATTCACACCACATGCCCAGGTCGTTTTATATGTTTTGTAGAGAGGAGGTATCACCATGTTGCCCAGGCTGCTCTCAAACTCTTGGGCTCAAGTGATCCTCCAGCCTCAGCCTCCCAAAGTGCTGGGATTATAGGCACAAGTCTCCATGCCCACATTTACACGAAAATAAATTCAGGGCCAGGCGCAGTGGCTCATGCTTGTAATCCCAGCACTTTGGGAGGCCAAGGAAGGCGGAGGATCACAAGGTCAGGAGTTCGAGACCAGACTGACCAACATGGTGAAACCTTGTCTCTACTAAAACTAAAAAAATTAGCTGAGCATGGTGGCGCGCACCTGTAATCCCATCTACTCAGGAGGCTGAGATAGGAGAATCAATTGAACCTGGGAGGGGGAGGTTGCAGTGAGCTGAGATCGCACCACTGCACTCTAGCCTGGGTGGCAGTTCCAGACTCCATCTCAAAAACAAAAAACAACAACAAAAAGTTCAAAACTGATCATAGACCTAACGTAAAAATATACAACATTTTAAAGAAAACAGGAAAAATCTTCAAGACTTCAGGTTAGTCAGAGTACTTAGATACAACACCAAAAGCACAATCCACAAAAAAAAAAACAAAAACTGATAGCATGAACTTAGTCAAAATGTAAAACTTCTGCTCTTTAAAAGAAAATAAGAAGATAAGTCACAGATTAGGAGAAAATATTTATAAATCACACAGCCAACAAATGACTTGTATATAGCACATATAAAGAATTTTCAGCCAGGCGTGGTGGCTCATGCCTGTAATCCTAGCACTTTGGGAGGCCAAGGCGGGTGGATCACCTGAGGTCAGGAGTTCAAGACCAGCCTGGCCATCACGGTGAAACCCCATCTTTAAAAAAATAAATAAATAAATAAATAATAAAAAATAAAAAGAATTTTCATTGCAAAGGCTGGTGGGGGAGGAAAAAAAATTTTTTTTTTTTCCAAATTGAACAACAAGGGAGTAAAAACCCAATTTAGAAAATGGGCAGACTCAGCCCGGCTTGGTGGCTCACATCTGTAATCTCATCACTTTG
Organism: Cacajao melanocephalus; assembly: GCA_963573385.1. Classification (NCBI taxonomy): domain Eukaryota; kingdom Metazoa; phylum Chordata; class Mammalia; order Primates; family Pitheciidae; genus Cacajao; species Cacajao melanocephalus. The sequence continues at coordinate 57,710 of CAUYLG010063277.1, forward strand.
GAAGGCCTAGGAGGGTGGGTCACCTGAGGTCAGGAGTTCGAGACCAGCCTGGCCAACATATAGTGAAACCCCGTCTCTACTAAAAAAATACAAAAATTAACTGGGTTTGTTGGCACATGCCTATAGTCCCAGCTACTTGAGAAGCTGAGGCAGGAGAACCACTGGAACCTGGGAAGCAGTGGTTGCGGTGAGCTGAGATCACACCACTGCTCTACAGCCTGGGCAACAGAGCAAGACTCTGTCTCTCAAAAAAAAAATAAAGAAAGAAAAGAAAAGAAAATGGGCAGACTGAGCATGATGGCTCATGCATGTAATCCCAGTACTTTGGCAGGCCAAGGCAGGAGGATTGCTTGAGCTCAGGAGTTTGAGACAAGCCTGGGTAACGTGAGACCCTGACTTATTTACTTTATTTATTTATTTAAATGGGCAAAAGATCTGAGCAGACTCTTCATCAAAGATAAACAAATGGCAAACAAGCACATGAAAAGATGCTCAATATCATTAGTAATCAGAAGATGCAAATTTTAAAAAACATGATACACCCATATAAAATAGCTAAATGGCTGGGCACGGTGGCTCACGCCTAGAATTCTAGCTAGTACTTTGGGAGGCCGAGGTGGGTGGATTGCCTGAGCTAAGGAGTTCAAGACCAGCCTGGGCAACATGGTGAAACCATGTCTCAAAAAATAATAATAATAAAATAAGACAAAATAGCTAAAATTTGACAAAAACAATGCTGGAGAGGATGCAAAGGAACTGAAATCCTCATACATTGCTGGTGTGAATGTAAAATGGTATAGTTTTTTTGGAAGACAGTTTGGTCATAAAGTTAAACATATACTTACATGACTCAGCAATCCCACTCCTAGGTACTTACTCCAGAGAAATGAAAGCTTACATTCACACAAAAATCTGTATATAAATGTTTGTAGCAACATCATTCACAACTACTGAAAACTGGAAACAGTCCAGGTGTCCTTCAAATGGTGAAGAGATAAACAAATTATGGTATAACCATTCAATGGAATACTCAGAAAGTAAAGGCCGGTTGCAGTGGCTCACATCTGTAATCCCAGCACTTTGGGAGGCCGAGGTGGGTGGATCACCTGAGGTCAGGAGTTTGAGACCAGCCTGGCCAATATGGTGAAACCCTGTTCCCACTAAAAATACAAAAACTAGCTGGGCGTGGTGGCTCAAGCCTGTAGTCCCAGCTACTTGAGAGGCTGAGGCAGGAGAATCGCTTCAAACCGGGAGGCAGAGGTTGCAGCATGCAGCGATCAAACCACTGCACTCCAGCCTGGGCAGCAGAGTAAGACTCTGTCTTAATAATAACAACAAAAGACTACTGATAGATGCAACAACATAGATGAATCTCAAATGTACCATGCTAAGTGAAAAAGGCAAGGCTCAGATGGCTATATAATTCCATCTATAGGCCACTCTGGAAAAAAACAGTTATAGGGATAGAAAACAGATCAGTGGCTGCTAAGGAGTCTGGGGCAGAAGAGTGTTTGACTACAAAGGAGCAGCATGATTAAATCTGCAAGGATAGGGAGTGAAATTGTTCCGTATCTTGAGTGTTGTGGTGCTTACATGACAGTATGTATTTGTCATATTCTATGAGTTATGACTATATCCCCATAATAATTTTACTGTATATAAATTTAAAAAAAATTTTTTTTTTTGACGGAGTTTCGCTCTTGTTGCCCAGGCTGGAGTGCAATGGCATGATCTCAGCTCACTGCAATCTCCGCCTCCCAGGTATAAGCAATTCTCCTGTCTCAGCCTCCCAAGTAGCTCGGATTCCAGGCATGTGCCACCAAGACTGGCTATTTTTTTTTCATTTAGGAGAGATGGGGCTTCACCATGTTAGTCAGGCTGGTGGCAAACTCCTGACCTCAGGTGATCTACCCACCTCAGCCTCCAAACGTGCTGGGATTATAATCCCAGCCTAATTTTTTTTGGTGGGGGAACAGAATCTCACTCTGTTGCCCAGACCAGAGTGCCGGGGCCCAATCTTGGCTTACTGCAACCTCCACCTCCCACGTTCAAGTGATTCTCTTGCCTCAGCCTCGAGAGTAGCTGGGATTACAGGCACATGCCACCATGTCCAGCTAATTTTTGTACTTTTTAGTAGAGACTGGGTTTGGCCATGTTGGCCAGGGTGGTCTTGAACTCCTGGCCTTAAGTGATCCGCCTACCTCGGCCTCCCAAAGTGCTGGGATTACAGGCATGAGCCACTTTGCCTAGCCAAAAATAAATTTTAAAAAGTAAAACAGGGCCAGGCACGATGGCTCATGCCTGTAACCCCAGCACTTTGGGAGGCCAAGGCAGGCAGATCACTTGAGGTAAGGAGTTCGAGATCAGCCTGACCAACATGGTGAAACCCTGTCTCTACTAAAAAGTACAAAAATTAGCCGGAAGTGGTGGCATGTGCCTGTAATCCCAGCTACTTGGAAGGCTGAGGCAAGAGAATGGCTTGAACACAGGAGGCAGAGGTTGCAGTGAGCCAAGACCTCACTATTGCACTCCAGCCTGGGTGACAGAGCGAGACTGTCTCAAGAAAAAAAATTTTTTAAAAAAGGCCAGGAGTGGTGGCTCACGCCTGTAATCCCAGCACTTTGGGAGGCCGAGGTGCGAGGATCACCTGAGGTCAGGAGTTTGAGACCAGCCTGGCCAACTCGGAGAAACCCCATCTCTACTAAAAATTCCACATTAGCCGAGCGTTGTAGCACATGCCTATAATCCCAGCTACTTGGGAGGCTAAGGCAGAATCGTTTGAACCCAGGAGGTCAGGGTTGCAGTAAGCAGAGATCGCACCATTGCACTCCAGCCTGGGCAATAACAGTGAAACGCCGCCTCAAAAAAAAGTGAAGGGAATAGGGGAACAGAAGACTAGATGGTCTTCAAACTTCAAAACTTTATAACCTCTGAAATATTTAGTAATTTATCAAAATACTGGAATCAAGAGGACTGGCCTTGGCATAAAAGCCCTATTACTGTGGTGTATGACTTCACTTAATGACTATTTTGTTTTTGTTTTTGTTTTCAGACAGTCTCACTCTGTCACCAAGGCTGGAGTGCAGTGGCGTGATCTCAGCTCACTGTAATCTCTGCCTCCCGGATTCAAGCAATTCTCTGCCTCAGCCTCCCAAGTAGCTGGGATTATAGGCGCCCACCAACACGCTCTGCTAATTTTTGTATTTTTAGTGGAGACAGGGTTTCACCATCTTGGCCAGGCTGGTCTCGAACTCCTGACTTCATGATCCACCCACCTCGGCCTCCCAAAGTGCTGGGATTCCTGGCATGAGACATCATGCCTGGCCAATGACTGGTTTTTCTACCTGGCTGTTTCCTTTCTTCTCTGGTTTCTAAATGTATCTAAATGAGCTCATATTTCCCAGCCTAAAGAAACTTAAAAGAACAACAGAAATGCAAGATTTTTCCCAGTCTGAAATTAATGATAGGATTGGTTAGTTGAGGCTCCAGGTGGTTTTGACTTATCAAAAAGGTTAGTATAGGCTACATGTGGGGGCCCACATCTGTAATTCCAGAACTTTGGGAGGCCAACATGGGAGGATTGTTTGAGGCCAGGAGTTTGAGACCAGCCTGGGTAACACAGAAAGATCCTGTCTCTAACAACAACAATAAAAGGTAGTATAGTATACAGTACAGTGGTCAAGGATACGAACTATGGTGGCAGTATCTGGGTTTAAGTATCAACTGTGCAACTTTTTAGCTGTATTGAGCAAGTTACATATACTCTTTATGCCTCAATTTTCTCATCTGAAAAATTGAAGGTAATAATGAAGTACATGGTGGGCTAAGTGGCTCATACATATAATTCTAACAGTTTGTCAGACTGAGTGGGATGATCACATAAGCCTAGGAGTTTCAGACCAGTCTGGGCAACATAGTGAGATCTCGTCACTATATCTATATCTATATCTATATCTATATCTATATCTATATCTATATCTATATCTGTATCTATATCTATATATATATAGTGATCTCGTCACCATGAAAAAAAAAAATCAAAAAATTAGCCAGGCTTGGTGGCATGCACCTATGGTCTCAGCTACTTGGGAGGTTAAGATGGAGGACTGCTTGAGCCCAGGAGGTTGAAGCAGTAGATGTGATGGCACCATTGCATTCCAGCATGGGTGACAAAGCAAAACTCTGTCTCAAGAAAACAAAAAATCAACAGTACTGTTCAATAGCACACGTATAGTCCCGGCTTCTATGGGGTCTGAGGTGATGAAATGACTTGAGCCTAGGAGTGCGAGGCTGCAGTGCCTTGTGATCAGGACTGTGGCTAGCCACCATGCTCCAGCCCGGACAATAAAGCAAGACCCCATCTCTTAAGAAATACCAGTGTTTCATCCATCCTGCTACTAACCCAGCATACATATCCATGTGTTGTTGGCACCATATAAGTATTCTTGTGACTTCAGAGATTAGCAAAAGAATGGTGGTTTGAAAAAAAATGGTAGCAGCAAATTGTCAGGAGGAGGTTGATGAGAGGTACTGTACAAAATCCAAATCAAAAGGGCTGCGTGCCATCTTTGGTCAGTTTCCACATCTGTAATTAGGAGTTGGACCAGGCAAATTGTTTTTTTGAGATGGAGTCCCATTCTGTTGCACAGGCTGGAGTGCAGTGGCACAATCTTGGCTCACTGCAACCTCTGCCTCCCAGGTTCAAGCGATTCTCCTGCCTCAGCCTGTGGAGTAGCTGGGACTATAGGCGCTCGCCACCACGTCCAGCTAATTTCGGTATTTTTAGTAGTGATGGGGTTTCACCATGTAGGTCAGACTAGTTTTGAACTCCTGACCTCATGATCCGCCTGTCTCAGCCTCCTAAAGTGCTGGATTACAGGCCTGAGCCAACATGCCCGGCTGAACCAAGGAAATTCTAAAGTCCCTTTCAGCATTAAAAATCAGTGTAAGAAGAAAAAGAAGAAAAAAAAATCAGTTTAAGGTTGTTTTTTTTTGCCTTCTTTACCCTCCCTGTCTGACATAGAGATTTTTTTGTAGTGATGAGATCTACATATAAGTCTATACATAGAGATTTCAAAGTCTGTCTGCCTCCAACACACCTGTTTCACAGTGCGGCCTGTAAACCCTGCTGATACAGTGCCTACAAAATATTTTGAGGCTTTCCATAAAGAACTCCAATCAAAAGTAATATGTCTAGCCAGGTGTGGTGGCAGGGGTCTGTAATCCCAGTTACTTGGGAGGCTGAGGTAGGAGAATCGCTTGAACTTGGGAGGCGGAGGTTGCGGTGAGCTGAGATCTTGCCATTGCACTCCAGCTTAGGCAACAAGAGCAAAAAAAAAAAAAAAGTAGTATGTCTTGGCCAGGTATCATGGTTCATGCCTATAATCCCAGCCCTAGCACTTCAGGAGGCAGAGGCAGAAGGATCACTTGACAACAGGAGTTCAAGACCAGCCTGGGCAATGTAGTGAGACTCTATTCCTATCAGTTGTTATTCTTTATTTCATTTTCTTTTCTTTTTTTTTTTGCCTAATAAAGCACATTTATTTATTTTTATTTTTATTTTTTTGGAGATGAAGTCTCTGTCGCTCAGGCTGTAGCGCAGTGGCGCGATCTCGGGTCACTACAACCTCCACCTCCTGGGTTCAAGGGATTCTCCTGCCTCAGCCTCCGAGAAGCTGGGAATACAGGTGTCTACCATATCCAACTAATTTTTGTATTTTATTTTAATATTTTATTTTTAATTATTATTATTTTTTTTTGAGACGGAGTCTCGCTCTGTCACCCAGGCTGGAGTGCAGTGGTGTAGTCTCGGCTCACTGCAACCTCCACCTCTCGGGTTCAAGTGAGTCTCCTGCCTCAGCCTCCCAAGTAGCTGCTACTACAGGCACGTGCTACCACACCTGGCTAATTTTTTTGTATTTTTAGTAGAGGGTTTCACCATGTTAGGCAGGATGGTCTCAATCTCCTGACCTTGTGATCTGCCCATCTTGGCCCCCCAAAGTGCTGGGATTACAGGAGTAAGCCACCGCGCCTGGCCTAATCTTTTATTTTTTAACACGGAGTCTTGTTCTGCTACCCAGGCTGGAGTGCAAGTGGTGTGATCTCAGCTCACTGCAAACTCTACCTCCCGGGTTCAAGCGGTTCTCCTGCCAGAGCCTCCTGAGTAGCTGGAATTAAAGGTGCCCACCACTGTACCCAGCTGATTTTTGTATTTTTAGCACAGACAGGGTTTCACAATGTTAGCCAGGGTGTTCTCAAGCTACTGATCTCAAGTGATCTGCCTGCCTCCTCCTCCCCAAGTGTTGAGATTACAGGCGTGAGCCACCACACCCAGCCTCCATTTCTATTATTTTTTTTTAAAAAAGGTAATACATTGGCCAGGTACAGTGGCTCACACTTGTAATCCCAGCACTTTGGGAGGCCGAGGCGGGTGGATCACAAGGTCATGAGTTCAAGACCAGTCTGACCAACATGGTGACCCTGTCTCTACTAAAAATACAAAAAAATTAGCTGGGCATGGTGGCGTGCACCTGTAGTCCCAGCTACCCGGGAGGCTGAGGCAGGAGAATTGCTTGAACCTGCGAGGCGGAGGTTGCAGTGAGCTGAGATCGCGCCACTGCACTCCAGCCTGGCGCCTAGCGACAGAGAGACTCTGTCTCAAAAAAAAAAAAAAAAAAAAAAAAAGGTATTATGTTGGCCGGGCACAGTGGCTCATGCTTGTAATCTCAGCACTTTGGGAGGCCGAGGCGGGTGGATCATGAAGTCATGAGTTCAAGACCAGCCTGATCAACATGGTGAAACCCCGTCTCTACTAAAAATACAAAAATTAGCCGGGCATGGTGGTGCTTGCCTGTAATCTCGGCTACTCAGGAGGCTGAGGCAGGAGAATCACCTGAACCCAGGAGGCAGAGGTTGCAGTGAGCCGAGATCGAGCCACTGCACTCCAGCCTGCAGCACACAGCGAGACTCTATCTCAAAAAAAAAATAATAATAAAATAAAAATAAATAAAAAAGTAGTATGTCCTATGTTCCTATCTGCTCTAATTATAACACAATGATTTTCTGATTGGGTATTTTGAAGTCCTATTATAATAAGTCAAATGCTAGAGCTACAAATGAAATAAAGTACATTTTGCAAGTATAGGTAAGGGTGTTAACTCAGGAATAAATTATCATTAATTAAACCATCAAGTACTTTGAAGTGGTGACATGGGTATGCTTTCCCTTATAAGGTGGTGTAAGTTTTGATCATTTGTATATAGCATAGGTGCTTGCAAATAGTACAGACTAACCCTGGGGAAAAAATAGTAGTTTTAACTAAGTTAGCCCAATTCCCCCAAACATCTAGTTCATGATATGATTAATTACAAAAATTTAAGCCTTTGTTTTTCAAATTACTTTTTTTTTTTTTTTAGATTGAGTCTCATTCTGTTGTCCAGGCTAGAGGGCAGTGACACAATCTCGGCTCATTGGAACCTCCACCTCCAGAGTTGAAGTGATTCTCCCACCTCAGCCTCCAGAGTAGCTGGGACGCTGGGCACGTGCCACCATGCCCAGCTAATTTTTGTGTTTTTAGTAGAAGCGGGGTTTTGCCATGATGGCCAGGCTGGTCTCCAACTCCTGACTTCAGGTGACCCACTGGCCTTGGCTTCACAAAGTGCTGGGATTACAGGCATGAGCCACCACGCCCAGTCCAAATTAGTCTTTCTTGGTCTCCTAAATCTAAAATTAAATATGTCTTACTATATTGCAAGGAAAAGCTCTACAAAGTTCCCATTTTTCTATCTTGAATAATCTATGCTTCTGTGAAAACAATTTAATTCTCCTCAAATGCCACAATACGTAAGTACCCTGATAAGTTCTAGTCCTTGACATTTAGAGGAGCCTTAAGGAGGGGATGCTTTTATTCAATGATATGCTTTGTATAACTATTACTTCCAGTTTGCTGATGGGCAAACTGAGACAGAGGAATCCACTTAGAAAAGTAGAAAAAAGTGGCTGGTCATGGTGCTCACACTTGTAATCCCAGCACTTTGGGAGGCCGAGGTGGGTGGATCATGAGGTCAGGAGTTTGAGACCAGCCTCCTGACCAACATGGTGAAACCCCATCTCTAAAAAAAAAAGAGAAAAGTAGAAAAAAGTTTCAGAGGCACACATAACTGGGGTTGGGTCACTCAGTACTATGTGATTTCAGGCAAAGTATTTAACTTCTCTAAACCTATTTCATTATCTGTACAACAGGACTGACAATATCTAACTTGTGGGGCTGTGATAATTAAATCATAGAATACTTGAAAGTGCATAAGCTGTGCCTAGTTAATCTGAGTAGGTTTCAGAAAAAGATAGTCATATTGAAGGAAGTGACTCGTGCAAGTCTCCTCACCATCCTTACCCAAAAGTGGCCATCTCTAATAAATGCTTGTATTAAAAATATAGGACACACTTATTTATGACTTTCCAAACAGCTTGTTAAATAAACAAATAACACTTAGCTTTATTTAAAGGTTCCAGCCAGGTGAGGTAGTAGCTCATGCCTATAATCCCAACATTTTCAGAGGCCAAGGTGGGAGGATCACTTGAGGCCAAAAATTCAACACCAGCCTAGGCAACACAGCCAAACACTGTCTCTATAAAAAAATTTTAAAAGTAACTGGGTACGGTCCGGGCGCGGTGGCTCACCCTTGTAATCTCAGCAATTTGGGAGGCTGAGTGGGTGGATCACAAGGTCAGGAGTTCGAAACCAGCCTGGCCAACATGGTGAAACCCCATGTAAAAATACAAAAATTAGCCATGCATGGTGGCGGGCACCTGTAATCTCAGCTACTTGGGAGGCTAAGGCAGGAGAATTGCTCAAACCCAGGAGGCAGAGGTTGCAGTGAGCTGAGACTGCACCATTACACTCTAGCCTGGGCGACAGAGCGAGAGAGACTCTGTCTCAAAAAAAAAAAAAAAAAATTAGCTGGGTGTGGTGGCTCATGCCTGTAGTCCCACGTACCTGGGAGGCTTACATAGGAGGAGTGCTTGAGCCTAAGAATATAGGTTGCAGCAAACTATGATGATGCCACTATACTCCAATCTGGGCAACAGAACAAGACTCTGTCTCAAAAATACAAACATAAAAATAAAGGTTTCCTTACTATTAAGTGACATTCACTATATTGATGTCAATACGTTAACAACATTCAAACTGTCAGAAACTGTAAAAATTTCCAGTTTTTACTGGAAATAAAAACTAGGCCAGGCACAGTGGCTCACGCCTATATCCCAGCACTTTGGGAGGCTGAGGGTGGCAGATCACTTGAGGTCAGGAGTTCGAGACCAGCCTGACCAACATGGCAAAACCCTATCTCTACTGAAAATACAAAAAGTAGCCGGGCGTTGCGACACACACCTGTAATTCCAGCTACTAGGTAGGCCGAGGCAGAAGAATCATTTGAACCAGGAAGGCAGAGATTGCAGTGAGCCGAGATCTTGCCACTGCACCCCAAAACAAACAAAACTGGAGGAGGGGGTGAGGTGACTCATGCCTGTAATCTCAGCACTTTGGGAGGCCAAGGTGGGAGGGGATCGCTTGCACCTAGGAGTTTGAGACCAGCTTGGGCAATATAGTCAGACCCTGCCTCTGCAAAAAATTTAAAAATTAACAGGGCGTGGTGGCACATGCCTGTAGTTCAAGCTACTCAGGAGGTACAGCGGGGAAGATTGCTGGAGCCTGGGTGACAGAGATCCTGCCTTAAAAAAAAAAATTTACTCCTGAGTTTGAAGACAAAGCAAACATTCTAGAAGCATTTATTTAAATCACATTAACCAAGCATCTCATTTGCAACATATAGAAGGGTACTGTATTAAAATTATGATCTAACTAACCATTGCCTCACTGTGATCCTAAGTCTCTTTGAAACTTAGCCTCTTTAAATGTAAAACAGGAGTTTTTAAGAGATGATCTTTTGGGACCCTTCCATCACTGACATTCTTTTATTTGAGATGCAGAGATCTGTGCTCATTCAGGTTTGAGTGGAATGGGATTTAAAGCACTTATTAAGCATATAACTGAGTTTCAACTGTTTTCAACTTCACATCTGATTCCCAAGAATGAAGTAGAAAATGAAGATGTTTGCATGTGGGCTTCCTAGATTGAGTATCTGACACAAGAAAAGCCTGCCAAGAGCCAAGTAGGCAGTGCGAAGGAGAAGTTGTCTTCCCCTGATACGTCCTTTATCCCTCTGGGTTCAGAGAATACGAGAAAAAATGGATCACTGAATCTTTTCCAAGCCCTTTCCCTTTACTTTGTAGGCTGATCTCACATCCATGGTCCCTTAGATCCAAGGCTTTTAGGAGCTCGGGTGCTCGGAGTCTCAAAGCCCGGATCCCGTCCCCACAGAAGCCCCAGCCTTCACTGCCCGCTTCTGTTCCCTTCTAAACTCAAGTTTTCTCTGTCTGCTTCTGCCCCTCAGGAACCTAAGTCTTCGCTGCCCCGTTTCTGAATCCTTAGGAGCCCGGGTCTTCACTGTCCCGCTTCTGCCTCTTAGGAGCCCAAGTCCTCACCGCTCCACTTTTACCTCTCCGGAGCCCGTCTTCACGTCCCATTCCTTTCCGACCCTTTCCTCTTAGGAATGCGGGTCCTCATAACCCTGTTCTTCTTAGACCGCTTTCCCTCAGATGCTGGAGAACTCACATCCGTCCCCGTTCCCTAAGTCCCGTCTAGAGCCCGGGTCCCCACAGCCGCGTCTTCTCCGAGCCCGATCCTCTCAGTTGGTCCCTTCCCGAGAGCCTGAATCCTCACAGCCCCATCTCGTTCACAGCCTGGACCTTCGAACACTGACCCACTGTAGGTCTGGGTCCTGACTCCCTCCTCCCACTCTTGTTCCTCAACTGCCAGGGCCCAAGACTCACAGGCAGCAGCGTCTATCTCCCCATGATATGCGGAGACTGCCCCAATGTAGCGTTCGTCTCAGCAGCCGGTCCGACTGCGCGGCCCTCCCCGACTACTTCCGGCACCGCTCCCCGCCTCCAACCCGGAAACGCGCGGCTCTTCCGGCAGGCGGGCGCGCGCCTTGCTAGCGCAGGCGCAGACTGCCCTCCGACACGTGGTGGCTGTATTGGGCTGCATGCAGCTATACTCTACAGTTTGCGCTTTTAACTGCTTGTGATTGAGTGGCAACGTGAGCGAGCTCTGCGTATTCCACCCCAGCGTTAAGAATCCTTCACTAGCTTCTCTTCCCGACTCTGCTTATTTATGTATCGGTAGCATGATGGGTAATTGACGCCCTCGGATGGCTTTGAGGTCGCCATTTTTGGTTGGTGTCTTTGTCATGGTGTCAGGACCAGGATATCATCTGGGGCACATTACCCCATAGGTATCCTGTTGGACCTTAACGAGGAAGTTGGCAGCACAGGAACTGGGAGAAGAAAGAGATCGGTTGTTTGTGCCTGTGAACGGTCAATTCAACAATACAATTGAATGCTTACTGTTTGCCAGGAATTATGCTAATCCGCTTACCTCCTCCGTTACGCCGTTTAATCAGATGAGACCTGTGAGTGATTAAGCAAAGTTCTAACTACTAAGTGCAGAGCCTCAGCTTGAACTCAGAACTCACTCCTACACCAAAGCCTGTCCTGTAGCAATCTCTAATGCTTTCAGTTTTTCAGTTGTCAAATGCTTGGTGAGAACTGCTGTATTTTTTACTTGTTGTCCAGGCTGGAATATTAGGCATGCAAGCAAGAACAATTCCAGCATCTGTGAGGTTCACAGTAAGTTGGAGAAGAACCCACAAACACACCAAAAAACGTATAAAGAGCTGTGACAGCCCAGAGTGAGCCACAGTATCTGCCAGCAGGAATCAGGAAGAGCTGCCCAAATTGGTGCGGCATCCTGCCCTGTCTTTATATCTTCCTAGTACTCATCCTACCACACTCCCAATCCCTGCTCTTCACTGCCACCCAATCCAAATTCTGATTCAAGTCCTCATGAACATTGGGCTCCAAGCTGTATTCCTAGCCTTATTTCCCTGCCACTGCTCTCCATTCTTTTTAGGGTCTGGCATACCACTTTTTGTTATTGAACGCCTATACCTCTTTTTTAAGACCCAGGTTGAATGTATATACATTCATTTGACAAGTGTTTATTGAGTCTTGTGTGCCAAGCCTTTTGCTATGTGCTGAGTACATAACTGGTGTCTAAGACAGATGATATCCTGGTCCTTAGAAAGTTTGCAACCTGGGCTGTGCTCAGTGCCTGTAATCCCAGCACTCTGGGAGTCTGAGGCAGGCAGATCACAAGGTCAGTAGTTCGAGACCAGCCTGGCCAATATGGTGAAGCCCAGTCTCTACTAAAAATACAAAAAAAAAAAATTACTCGGGCATGGTGGTGCATGCCTGTAATCCCAGCTACTCAGGAGGTTGAGGCAGAATTGTTTAAACCCAGGAGGCAGAGGTTACAAAGAGCTGTGATCGCACTACTGCACTCCAGTCCAGCCTGGGCGACAGAGCGAGACTCCATCTCAAAAAAAAAAAAAGTTTGCAACCTAGAGTGGGAAACAAACAGACCATTAGCAACTGCACAAAAGGGTAAAAGGAGAGAATACCAGAATAAGCCAGACTTATCTAGCTAGCTAATGGCCTGAGCCATGGTCCTCAGTAAGGAAAGCACTTATTCAAGGACCAAGAAGGCCAAGGTGGTAGGGAGCTTCGGTAACCAGGAAAGACAATGTGTTTGGAGAGGTAGGCAGGGGTTTGTTATAGTTTGGACCTTTTAGACTAGACTATGATGGGGACTTGAGATTTTATTCAGTATGCAATGGGAAGGTACTGGAAGAACAGTGAAATTACGGTGATTGTTAAATGAGACAGGGTCTCACTTTGTCACCTGGGCTGGAGTACAGTGGGCACAATCATAGTTCACTGCAGCCTCAAACTCCTGTGTTTAAGTGAGTCACATCAACCTCCCAAGTAGATGATTTTTCCTTTTTTTTGAGATGGAGTCTCACTCTGTCACCCAGGCTGGCGTGCAATGGCACCATCTTGGCTCATTACAACCCCCGCCTCCTGGGTTCAAGTGATTCTCCTGCCTCAGCCTCCCAAATAGCTGGGATTACAGGCACCTGCCACCACCGCTGGCTAATTTTCGTATTTTTAGTAGAAACAGGGTTTTGCCATGTTGGCCAGGCTGGTCTCAAACTCCTGATCTCAGATGATCCACCTGCCTCGGCCTCCCAAAGTGCTGGGATTACAGGCGTGAGCTACCATGCCTGGCCCAATTTTTCTTTTTTCTTTGTTATTTTTTTAAGAGATAAAGTGCTGGGCGCAGTGGCTCAGGCCTGTAATCCTAGCACTTTGGGAGGCCAAGGCGGGTGGATCACCTGCGGTCAGAAGTTTGAGACCAGCCTGGCCAACATGCGAAACCCATCTCTACTAAAAACAAAAATTAGCTGGGTGTGGTGGCGCATGCCTGTAATCCCAGCTACTTGGGAGGCTGAGGAAGTAGAATTGCTTGAACCTGGGAGGTGGAGGTTGCAGTGGGCTGAGATTGCGCCACTACGCTCCAGCCTACGAGACAGGAGCGAGACTCCATCTCAAAAAAAAAAAAGAAAAAAAAAGATAAGGCCAGGCCAGGCATGGTGGCTCACGCCAGTAATCCCAGCGCTTTGGGAGGCCCAGGCAGGAAGAGTGCTTGAGCCCAGGAGTTTGACCAGCCTGGGCAACACATGGAGACAACGTCTCTATTTAAAAAAAAAAAAATTAGCCTCAGCATGGTGGTGTGGGCCTGCAGTCTCAGTTACTCTGGAGACTGACAGGCAAGAGGATCTGCTTGAGCCTAGAAGTTCCAGGCAGCAGTGAGCTTTGATTGCACCACTGCACTCCAGCATGGGTGACAGAGCAACACCCTGTCTCAAAACAAAACAAAAAAAAAAATAGAAATAAAGAGAAAGAGATAACACTTAACACTGGTAGATGATAGGAAGAGCAATTCACAGTACTATCGCTGGGCTTCTCACAAGTTTATATAACACATCTGCTTCCTATAACAATGTAAGAGCTGTTTATGTATGTCCCTTCTCTTATGACTTCTACTTTGTAAAGAGCAAGGACCTCCATGTATTATTAAAATATATTAAAGAATGTAAATTGGCCAGGCACGGTGGCTTACGCCTGTAATCCCAGCACTTTGGGAGGCCAAGGAGGGTGGATCACTAGGTCAGGAGATCAAGACCATCCTGGCTAACATGGTGAAACCCCATCTCTACTAAAAATACATACAATTAGCTGGGCATTGTGGTGGATGCCTGTAGTCCCAGCTACTCAGGAGGCTGAGACAGGAGAATTGCTTGAACCAGGGAGGCAGAGGTTGCAGTGAGCCAAGATCACACCACTGTACTCCAGCCTGGGTGACAGAGCAAGACTCCATCTTAAAAAGAAAAAAAAAGAAAGAAAGTAAATTACCTAACAGTCTGTATTTTTTATTGACTTCATTTTATTATTATGTATGTATGTAAATATGTATGTATGTATTTATTTATTTTTGAGATGGAGTTTCGCTCTTGTTGCCCAGGCTGGAGTGCAATGGTGTGATCTCAGCTCATTGCAACCTCCATCTCCTGCAATCTCGGCTCACTGCAACCTCTGCCTCCCAGGTTCAAGCAATTCTCCTGTCTCAGCCTCCTGAGTAGCTGGGATTGCAGGCGCCCACCACGACGCCCAGCTAATTTTTGATATTTTTAGTAGAGATAGGGTTTCACCGTGTTGGCCAGGCTGGTCTTGAACTCCTGACCTCAGGTGATCCGCCCACCTTAGCCTCCCAAAGTGCTGGGATTACAGGTGTGAGCCACCTCACCCAGCGAAAAACATTTATTTATATGTATATAATGTGTATGTACATAGCAAGCAGTCTGGCAAGATAAACACTAAACTGTTAACAGTAGTTTGGAGGAAGTATTTTCACTTTTTTTTAATTTGAGACGGAGTTTCACTCTTTTTGCCCAGGCTGGAGTGCAATGGCACAATCTCAGCTCACAGCAACCTCCGCCTCTTGGGTTCAAGTGATTCTCCTGCCTCAGCCTCTCGAGTAACGGATTACAAGCATGCGCTACCACATTTAGCTAATTTTGTATTTTTAGTAGAGATGGGGTTTCTCCATGTTGGTCAGGCTGGTCTCGAACTCCTAATCTCAGGTAATCCACCTGTCTCGGCCTCCCAAAGAGCTAGGATTACAGGGGTGAGCCAATTTTATATCATTTCTCTCTCTTTTTTTTTTTTTTTTAAAGATGGGGTTTCACCATATTGGTCAGGCTGGTCTCGAACTCCTGACCGCAGGTGATCTGCCCACCTCAGCCTCCCAAAGTGCTGGGATTACAGGCGTGAGCCACTGCACCCGGTGAATTTTATATCATTTCTTTCTTTCTTTTTTTTTCTTTACATTTTATATCATTTCTGTGCTATTTCAATTTGTTTACAATTGTCACATACTGGGTTTTTTTTGTTTTTTAAATTTTTTTTTTGAGACAGGGTCTTCATCTGTCACCCAGGCTGGAGTGCAGTGGCATGATTATGGCTCACTGCAGCCTTGACTTCCCTGGCTCAAGCAATCCTCTTGCCCCAGCCTCTAGGGTAGCTAGGACCACAGGCCCATGCCATGATACCCGGTTAATTTTTTATTTTGGGGTAGAGACGAGGTCTCTGTATGTTGCCCAAAGTGGTCTCAAACTCCTGGGCTCTCAAAGTGTTGGGATTACAGGCATGAACCACCGCACCCATCCATCATTATCCTTAACAAAAAAATGAGAACATTAGAGATAAATCTAAAGTCCTGTGTGTCAACTGCTCCCATCCTAAGCCCCTACCTCCTTCCAAGGGGTAATCATTGATATGTTTCCCGATCTTCTTTAACATCTTATATTGTTCATACAAATACACAGCCGTAGAATATACATAGCACAGGATTTTGCCAGTACACCTGCATGCTCTTGATTAGATCAACAGTATTAGGCTGTACCCTATTCAACAGCCTTTTTCCACTTTTAAAAACATCTGTGTTGGCTGGGCATGGTGGCTCACACCTGTAATCCCAGCACTTTGGGAAGCTGAGGTCAGGAGTTCAAGAACAGACTGACCAACATGGTGAAACCCCTTCTCTACTAAAAATAAAAAGTTAGCCTGGAATGGTAGCACAAACAAACCTGTAGTCCCAGCTACTTGGGAGGCTGAGGTAGGAAAATCACTTGAACTCGGGAGGCGGAGGTTGCAGTGAGCCAAGATTGCACCACTGCACTCGAGCCTAGGCAACAAGAGTGAGACACTGGCTTAAAAAAAAAAAAAACTGTGTTGAAGATCTACTTCAGTCATCTGAGGTACAGTATTATTTTTCACATTAATGCTATGCTGTTTTATTCTACAACTCATCACTTTTTTTTTAATTAACATTCCTTAGAAGTGCAGCATATAGCTTGCCACCCTATGAACACACCATGACAGTCAGCTTATGCGTTGTTGCCAGGAAGGTGTTTTCGCTTACAGTGACCTTGTGCTTCCACTGCACCCCTGCCTGGGCTGCTCTAGGGTGGTGGCTAGGGGTGGCACAAGTTACACATTTTCAATTTAGATAGGCTGTGATTCTTGTCTTCCCCAGTTAGGTACCCATAGCCGCTGAGAGCCGGTATTCCAACGCCAAGAGACGCCTGCTGTCCCGAGCAGTGGACAAGAGAGAACCACCGCTAACTGCAACCGGAAGGAGCGGGTCCTCCCTCGCTCGCGCAGCCGCTCTTCCCCGCCACTCCCTGGGCTCCCGCCAGCACCTTCCCAGCAAGCACTGCTCATATTTGCATATCAGCTCACGTCCTTTTCTTTACTTCTAAGTAAAAATAAAAAGGACAAATTCTAGATTCTCCTTGTAAAGTCTTCCTTTCAATTCAGAAGAACCGGAATTCCCTCTTCGACTTCAGGAACGAACATGGAATAATGCGTTGCTTAGATTTTGTGTTCACCTTTACCAAAATATGGATTTGCTAACACTGCCACTCTGTTTTGATGGCGAGCACGGCAAAAAGGGCTTCTGTCGTGAGTGACACACGTAGAGCAACTCGATTGCTTTTCGTGCGGAATCGACATCAAGAGATTTCGAAAGCATAATTTTTTGGTATTTGGGCAGCTGGTGATCGTTGGTCCCGGCGCCCTTGTTTCTGTTGTAAGTCAGATCATATGTGCCGTTCCGTGATGTAGCGCCATGTGTGTTAATGAATGGTAGTTAAGCGCAAAAATCTATGCAGAACTTGAGTGGGTGAGTACTTGGGTGGTGGTGGAATAACTGCTTTATTCCTTTGGGAGCGTTATTCTGCATGGAGCTGGAGTCTCAGTTGTAATACGTCGGAGGTTGTCATCTTAACCTCCCGATCCCGTGTGTGAGATAACCCATGTGGTGGATAACCGCGTGATCGCATGTGGGAGACCAGGTTGAACAATACAGCAGAAGCCCCGGAAACAAGAAAATTTGAAAAGTTATTCGTGCGTGTTGTCGCTAAAGTTATTTAGCGATTGTGTTACAATATAGCAGCAAATGGAATAGACCTAGTTCTTGACTTCACAAGACTTAACAGTGAGGAAAGAGAGTAGCAAACAGTATGACACTGAATTTGGCACGGAGGAAGTCGTTCCTGAGGCAATGACTTTGAAACTGAAAATTAAAGAATAAATACATGAAGAGCTGGCAAGTATGGAAGGGGCAATTTAAGGAAAGGCATAAACTCCAGGTTGGAGAGAATGTGCTGCAATTCAGGAAGTGAAAGACCAAGGTGGCCAGAGTGATACCAACCATCCAAGTGGCCAGCCATATTGAATGTGCCTAGAATGAATGGTCATTGCAATTTATTTTTTCTTGTCATGGAGTCTCGCTCTGTCGCCAGGCTAGAGTGCAGTGGCGCGATCTCAGCTAACTGCAACCTCCGCCTCCCAGGTTCAAGTGATTCTCCTGCCTCAGCCTCCTGAGTAGCTGGGATTACAGGTGTGTGCCACCACACCCAGCTAATTTTTTTGTGATTTTAGTAGAGATGGAGTTTCACCATGTTGGCCAGGCTAGTCTCGAACATCTGACCTCGTGATCCATCTGCCTCAGCCTCCCAAAGTTCTGGGATTCCAGGCGTGAGCCACCAAGCCTGGCGTTAATTTCTGTATTTTTAGTAGAGATGGGGTTTCACCTTGTTGGCCAGGCTGGTCTCCATCTCTTGACCTCATGATCCACCTGCCTCAAACTCCCAAAGTGCTGGGATTACAGGCGTGAGCCACCCATGCCTGGCCTGCAATGTTATTTTATAAAGCAGAAGAAATGGAAATTACCTTTACCAGGCCTCAGCAAACTTTTTCTACACCTTACACCATATACAAAAGATTAATTCAAAATGGATCAAAGACCTAAATGTAAGAGTTTAAACTACAAAATTTAGAGAAGGCCGGGTGCAGTGGCTCATGCCTGTAATCCTAGCACTTTGGGAGGCCCAGGTGGGTTGATTGCCTGAGCTCAGAAGTTTGAGACCAGCCTGGGCGAGACTGCACTCCAGCCAGGGTGACTGAGCGAGACTCTGTCTCTAGAAAAAAAAAAAAAAAAGCCAGGCACGGTGGCTCACATTTGTAGTCCCAGCACTTTTGTGAGGCCAAGGCAGGCCGATGACTTAAGGTCAGGAGTTCGAGACCAGCCTGTCAACACAGTGAAACTTTGTCTCTACTAAAAATACAAAAACTAGCTGGGCGTGGTGGTGGGTGCCTGTGATCCCAGCTACTGGGGAGGTTGAGGCAGGAAAATCGCTTGAACCTGGGAGGCTGCAGTGAGCTGAGATCGTGCCACTGCACTTCAGCACTCCAGCCTGGGCGACAGAGCTAGACTCCATCTCAAAAAAAAAAAAAAAAATTAGAGAAAACACAGGGGAAAATAACACTGGATTTGTCAGTGATTTCTTGGATAGAACACAATAGTGCACAAGCAACAACAAATAATTACATTAGTCTTCATCAAATTTTACAACATTAAAATTAATTTTAAGAGCTGTTTTTTTTTTTCTTGTGGAGACAGAGGTCTCACTATGTTGACCAGGCTGCTCTCAAATTCCTGGCCTCCTGTAAAATTAATTTTAAAATTAAAATGAAAAACCTGGCTGGGCACAGTGGCTCACGCCTATAATCCCAGCACTTTGGGAAGCTGAGGTGGGCGGATCACCTGAGGTCGGGAATTCAAGACCAACCTAGCCAACATGGTGAAACCCCGTCTTTACTAAAAATACAAAAATTAGCCGAGCATGGTGGCAGCCATCTGTAATACTAGCTACTCAGGAGGGTGAGACAGGAGAATTGCTTGAACCCGGGAGGCAGAGTTGCATTTAGCCAAGATCGTGCCATTGTACTCTAGCCTGGGTGACAAGAGTGAAACTCCATCTCAAAAAAAAAAAAAAAAAAAAAAAAAAGAGGCCTGGCACGGTGGCTCATGCCTGTAATCCCAGCACTTTGGGAGGCTGATGCAGGCAGATCACGAGGTCAAGATATCGAAATCATCCTGGCCAACATGGTGAAAACCAGTCTCTACTAAAAAATACAAAAATTAGCTGGGCCTGGTGGCAAGCCCCTGTAGTCCCAGCTACTTGGGAGGCTGAGGCAGGAGAATCGCTTGAACCCGGGAGGTGGAGGTTGCAGGGAGCCAAGATCATGCCACTGCACTCCAGCCTGGCACCTCATGACAAGGTGAGACTCTGTCTCAAAAAAGAAAAAAGAAAAACCCTTGTTCATCAAAGGACACTATCAACAGAGTGGAAAGACAACCCACAGAATTGGAGAAATCATATATTTCGTAAGGGATTAATATCCATAATACACAAGGAACTCATAAAAACAACACAAACCCAGCCCAGTTAAAAAATGGGCAAAAGGACTTCTATAGACATTTCTCCAAAGATGGCCAATAAGCCTATGAAAAGATGCTCAGCATCACTAATCATTAGGAAAATGCAAATCAAAACCATAATGAGATAACACTTCACACCCATTAGGATAGCTATTATCTAAAAATATATATTGGGAGTTTCTCTGAGCCTGCTCTGGCCCAAGATGCTGCCAGACAATAATTCAAAATAATAATAATAAAGATCAGTGCTGTGGCTCACACCTGTAATCTCAGCACTTTGGGAGGCCAAGGTGAGAGGAACTCTTGAGCCCAGGAAAAAAAAATCTCCTCTGCTGAGACCACCCGTTGGTAGGCATTCACATGGGATACAAATATCTTCACTTTTTTTCTTTTTTTTTTGAGATGGAGTCTTGCTCTGTCGCCCAGGCTGGAGTGCAGTGACATGATCTCGGCTCACCCTCTGCCTCCCGGGTTCTAGCAATTCTCTTGCCTCAGTCTCCTGAGTAGCTGGAATTACAGGCACCTGCCACCACGCCTGGCTAATTTTTGTATTTTTAGTAAAGACAGGGTTTCACTATGTTGGCCAGGTTAGTCTTGAACTCCTGACCTCAGGTGATCTGCCCGCCTCAGCCTCCTAAAGTGCTGGGATTACAGGCATGAGCCATCGAGCCCTGCTATCTTCACAGTTTTTGACCACTCAAAGAGGTCCCTGCACATACCTCTTTCCAAAATTTCTTTGTCACCAATTTTCCAATCATGCTTCTTCCAAGTTCCTGACTATCCAGCTAAAACACTGGCCACAGCCCATGAATTAATATATAACCGCACATCTGGTCACTTCTCCCTCTAAGCAAAGTGCACAACCAGGTGCACTTCTTGTTCTGCCCACTGGGAAGGTTTCCTTTAACTGCTGTCCTTCAGGGATGTCCTAGAAAGGGGTTGTAGTGCTGCAGCTATCCATTTTTGGGTGATGCCTGCATATCATGCAGAGCTATCTGTAAACCAGGCCCTAATCTTCTCTTCCTTTGTCAACTCATCATGGGGAACTCCCCATGAGGCCATGGGTGCAGGCTGGGGGAGAGAAGGTAGGGTGACAGGAGTAGAGACCATGGGCATTTGAGTCACTTCCTCATGCAACTTACTTGCGTCTTCAGGACCTGTTCCAGCTCGATCACGTATAACCACTTCCATTTAATGATGGAATGCTGCTGTGCACACCCAACTTTATGGCTAGATGGGTCAGAAAGCACCCAGTTCATAATAGGCACTTCAGGTCACATGCTAACTTGATGACCTATCGTCAAATGTTCAGTTTCTACCAAAGCCCAGTAATAGGCCAAGAGGAGTCTCTCAAAAGAAGAGTAGTTATCTGCAGAAGATGGCAGGGCTTTGCTGCACAATGCTAGAGGCCTCTGCTATGATTCACCTATGGGGCCTGTCAAAGGCACAAACAGCATCCCTCTCTGCCACTGACACCTCAAGCACCATTGGATTTGCTGGGTCCTATGGCCCAAGTGGCAGAGCAGCTTGCACAGCAGCCTGGACCTGTTACAGAGCCTTCTCCTGTTCTGGACCCCACTCAAAACTGGCAGCCTTTCGGGTCACTTGATAAATGGGCTGGAATAACACACCCAAATGAGCCATGTATTGCCCTCCAAATCTAAATAGGCCCAGTAGGCGTTGTGCCTCTTTCTTGGTTGTAGGAGGGATCAACTGCAGCAACTTATCCTTCACCTTAGAAGGAATATCTCAACAGGCCCCGCACCGCTGGACTCCTAGAAATTTCACTGAGGTAGAAGGTCCTTGAATTTCTGTCAGATTTATTTCCCAACCCTGGCACACAAAGGTCTCACCAAAAAGTCCAGTGTGTTTGCTACATCTCTCTCACTGGGTTCAATCAGCATAACGTCATCAATGTAATGGACCAGTGTGATATCTTGTGGAAGGGAAAAGTGATCAAGATCTCTGTGAACAAGATTATGACACGAAGCTGGAGATATCAACCCCTGAGGTAAGGCAGTGAAAGTATATTGCTGGCCTCACTAGCAAAAGGCAAATTGCTTCTGGTGGGCCCTATGGACAGGAACGGAGAAAAAGGCATTTGCCAGATCAGTAGCTGCATAACAGGAACCAGAAGATGTGTTAATTTGCTCAAGCAACAAAGGCACATCTGGTACAGAAGCTGCAACTAGAGTCACCACTTGGTTAAGCTTACGATAATCCACTCTCATTCTCCAAGATCTGTCTGTTTTCTGCAAAGGCCAAATAGGAGAGTTGAATGGAGATGTGGTGGGAATCACCACCTCTTTGTCTTTCAAGTCCTTAATGGTGACACTAATCTCTGCAACCTCTCCAGGGATACAATATTGCTTTTCTGTTTTGTTTTGTTTTTGAGATGGAGTTTCCCTCTTGTTGCCCAGGCTGGATGCGGTCTCGGCTTACTGCAACCTCTGCCTACTGGGTTCAAGCGATTCTCCTGCCTCAGCCTCCCGAGTAGCTGGGATTACAGGCACCCGCCATCATGCTTGGCTAATTTTTTTGTATTTTTAGTAGAGACGAGGTTTCATCATGTTAGCCAGGCTGGTTTTGAACTCCAGACCTCAGGTGATCAACCTGCCTCGGTCTCCCAAAGTGCTGGGATTACAGGCGTGACTCACCTCACCCAGCGGATTCTCTATTTTTATAATTCAAATTAGTCTTTTTTTTTTTTTGAGACAGATTTTCATCCTTGTTGCCCAGGCTGGAGTGCAGTGGCGCAATCTCCACTCACTGCAACCTCCGCCTTCTGGGATCAAACCTCCAGAATCGCTGGGATTACAGGCGCCCGCCACTATGCCTGGCTAATTTGTTGTATTTTTAGTAGAGATGGGGTTTCCCCTTGTTGAGCAGGCTGGTCTCAAATTCCTTACTTCGTGTGATCTACCTGCCTCAGCCTCCCGGCCTCAAATTAGTCTTTTGTCGACTTAACCTGAAAGTTTTCTGCTTATACAAATTAAGTAAGTATGCAGTAGGTACTGGGTGTGGTGGCTCACACCTGTAATCTCAGCACTTTGGGAGGCTGAGGCAGCAGATCAATTGAGGTCGGGAGTTCGAGACCGCCCTGGTCAAAATCATGAAAACCAAAAACAAAAAACAAAAAATTAAAAAAAAAAAAAGAAAAGAAAACCCATCTCTACTAAAAATACAAAAATTGGCCGAGCATGGTGGTGTGTGCCTGTAGTCCCAGCTACTTGGGAGGCTGAGGCAGAACTGCTTGAACCTGGGAGGCAGAAGCAGAGACTGAGTCACTGCACTCCAGCCTGGATGACAGAATGAGACTCCATCTCAAAAAAAAAAAAGGTAAAAAAAAATCAACACAGGGCCAGGCGCAGTGGGTCACACCTGTAATCCCTGCACTTTGGGAGGCCCAGACAGGTGGATCACCTGAAGTCAGATGTTCAAGACCAGCCTGGCCAACATGATGAAACCCTGTCTCCACTAAAAGCACAAAAAATTAGCTGGCCATGGTGGTGCACAGCTGTAATTCCAGCCACTCAGGAGGCTGAGGCAGGAGAATCGCTTGAACCTGGGAGGCTGAGGTTGCAGTGAGCCGAGATCATGCCTCTGCACTCCAGCTTGGGCAACAAGAGCAAGACTCCATCTCAAAAAAAAAAAAAAAAAAAATCAACACAGAATAAACATGTGATCCAGCAATTCCTTTTCGGGTTATAGACCCAAAACAATTGAAAGCAGGAACTTGAACAGATATATGTACAACCACGTTTATAGAACCATTATTCACAATAGCCAAAAGGTAGAAATAATTCAAATGTCCATCAAAAGATAAATGGATAAACCAAATGAACGGATGTCTATACAATGGAATTATTATTTGATCATAAAAAGGAATGAAGTACTGAAACATGCTATAGCATGAATGAACCTTGAACACATTATGCTATGTGAAATTAATCAGACTCAAAAGGACAATTATTGTAAAATATGAAACACTTAGCACAGTCAAATTCTGGCTAGGTTTGGCGGCTCAAGCCTGTAATCCCAGCACTTTGGGAGGCCAAGGTGGGTGGATCACTTGAGGTCACAAGTTTGAGACCAGCCTGGACAACATGGTGAAACCCTGTCTCTACTAAAAGTACAAAAATTAGCCATGTGTGGTGGCACATGCCTGTAGCCCTGCTACTCTCGAGGCTGAAATGGGAGAATTGCTTGAACCAGAGAAGCAGAGGTTGCAGTGAGCCAAGATAGCACCACTGCACTCCTCCCTGAGTGACAGAGCAAGACTGTTTCAAAAGGTTAAAATCGTAAACCTGGCTGGGCGCGGTGGCTCACACCTGTAATCCTAGCACTTTGGGAGGCCGAGGTGGGTGGATCACCTGAGGTCAGGAGTTCAAGACCAGCCTGGCCATCACGGTGAAACTCCATCTTAAATATAAAAATAAAAATCGTAAACTTTATATAATGTCTATTTTATCACAATAAAAAATTAAAAGTTAATTAAAAAACGAAATAATTTAAAAGGAAAGCTATTAGGCCAGGCGTGGTGGCTCACGCCTGTAATCCCAGCACTTTGGGAGGCTGAGGCGGGCAGATCATCTGAGGTCAGGAGTTCAAGATCAGCCTGGCCAACATGGTGAAACCCCGTCTCTAGTAAAAATACAAAAATTAGCTGGGTCTGGTGTTGGGTGCCTGTAATCCCAGCTACTCAGGAGGCTAAAACAGGAGAATCACTTGAACCTGGGAGGCGGAGGTTGCAGCGAGCTTAGATTGTACCCATTGCACTCCAGCCTGGGCGACAAGAGTGAAACTCCAACACGGAAAAAAAAAAAAAAAAAAAAAAGGAAAGATATTGAAGAGTAAGACTTCAAGTGTGCCTGTAATATCCCCGGCACTGGGCTAGAAGATGGTCACTGGTTCAGGGGGCCTACATGATAATGGGCCAATAGTGTGTATGCCAAGTGTCTACACCATGCATGGTAGAGCAGAAGGGCTCATAAATGTAGTTATTATTTGATAACCCTCAGCTCACTTTTGAAAGCAAGCAGGATTCCAAATTAATCCACCTTGGAGAAGTCTTATGACTCGATGGTGACATTCTGTCTCTGTTTTTGGCTGGGCTTGGTGGCTCATGCCTGTAATCCCAGCACTTTGGGTGGCCAAGACAGGTGGATCACCTGAGGTCAGGCGTTCGCAGACCAGCCAGGCCAACATGGTGAAACCCTGTCTCTATTAAAAATAATTAAAAAAAAAATTAGCTGTGAGTGGTGGCATGCATCTGTAATCTGAGCTACTTGGTAGGCTGAGGCAGAATTGCTTGAAGCCAGGAGGTGGAGGTTGCAGTGAGTCAAGATAGTGCCACTACATTCCAGCCTGGGTGACAGAGTAAAACTCTGCCACAAAAAAAAAAAAAAAAAATTATTGGTTGGCGAGGTGGCTCACACCTGTAATCCCAGCACAGCGGGAGGACAAGGCGGGGGGATCATGTGGTCAAGAGATCGAGACCATCCTGGCCAACATGGTGAAACCCTGTCTCTACTAAAAGTACAAAAAATTAGCCGGGTGTGGTGGTGCGTGCCTGTAGTCCCAGCTACTCGGGAGGCTGAGGCAGGAGAATTGGTTGAAACTGGAAAACGGAAGTTGCAGTGAGCCAGAATCGTGCCACTGCACTCCAGCCTGGCGATAGAGCGAGACTCTGTCTCAAAAAAAACAAAATCTGTTTTTTTCTTTTTTGTATGGAACAATGCAAACATACCAGCAAAGAATCTTATGGTAAATTCCTCAAATTGCTGTACTGATCAATGTGTAACCTGTGGGACACTAACTAGGACGCCGATTTATTTTAAGATTAACTGAAGCATGCCTAGTCCTAGCTACTCTGGAAGCTGAGGTGAAAGGATCCCTTGAACCCAGGAGTTCCAGGCTATAGTGAGTTATGATTGTGCCATTGTACTCCACCATAAGCATCGAAGTGAGACCCTGTCTCTGAAAAAAGAAAAAGAAAAAGCCAGGCACGGTGGATCGTGCCTATCATCCCAGCTATTTGGGAGGCTGAGGCTGGAGGATCTCTTGAGGCTGGAGGATCTCCTGAGTCCGGGAGTTCTGGGCTGTAGTGCACTGTGCCGATCGGGTATCTACACTAAGTTCGGCATCAATACGGTGACCTCCTGGGAGCCGGGAACCACCAGGTTGCCTAAGGAGGGGTGAACCAGCCCAGGTCAGAAACGGAGCAGGTCAAAACTCTGGTGCTGATCAGTAGTGGGATGGGGCCTGTGAATAGCCACTGCACTCCAGTCTGGGCAACAGAGCGAGACCCTGTCTCTTAAAAAAAAAAAAAAAGAAAAGAAAAAAAAAGAGGCTAGGCGTGGTGGCTCATACCTGTAATCCCAGCAATTTGGGAGGCTGAGGCGGGTGGATCACCAGGTCAAGAGATAGAGACCATTCTGGCCAACATGGTGAAACCCCGTCTCTAATAAAAATACAAAAATTAGCTGAGTGGTGGTGTGGGCCTGTAGTCCCAGCTACTTGGGAGGCTGAGGCAGGAGAATTGTTTGAACCGGGAGGCAGAGGTTGCAGTGAGCCGAGATCATGCCTCTGCACTCCAGCCTGGTGACAGAGCAAGACTCCATTCAAAAAAAGCAAAAAAAAAAAAAAGAGAACAATTTTGGTATGAGGAGCCCAGGCCCTCGTTTCAAACTTTCTTGTAAAGACCTTTCTCCTTGGGACAGGCTCCATAACATGCTCAACTCTGTTGGTGTGTCTTCCCGGGGTCACTCCTCACATTTGGCTTCTAATCAGCCTTTATCAAATTATTTGTGCCTCAAGAGCCTTAATTTTAGCTGGCATAATGGTCACCATCACAGATTGATAGACTGAGGCCCAGAGAGAGCCTTCATGAAGGAAGAAAGGTCACATGGCAACGGAGGCAGCACTGACTGGGCTCTGAGTTCTGTAAGGTGAGTGGGTGGTAAGTGTTAGTGGAAGGTTTTTGTTGTTGTTTGAGACAGAGTCATGTAGGCTGAAGTGCAGTGGCCTGATCATGGCTCACTGCCTCCTTGAACTCCTGGACTCAAGCCATCCACCCGCCTTGGCCTCCCAAAGTGCTGGCATTATAGGTGTGAGCCACCACACATGGCCTTGATTTTGCTTAGGTCGCGGTGGTGGACCCTGGGTGAGGGTAGGGTTGCAGTGGGGTGGAGGAGGAGGTGATACACCTGACTGCTGCATCTAGATTCATCCTAGTCTTCTTTTTTTTTTTTTTTTTGCACCAACTGGCAGAATTTCCTCCCTTTCTTTCTCTGCCTCCTTTTCTGATTCACTCTCCATCTGTTAGTGGCTTCTGGCTTCTGAGAATGTGGATGCAGAAGGGTGGGGTAAGCTGTGGGGGGTGGGGAAGTAGATACAAAAACACAGGCAGTCCTTAATAGACTTTTAAATATTTCTTGAGTGCTCTCTAGATACCAAGCAATGTTCTAGGAGCTAGGGTAGTCCTACCATGAATAAAATCGGCTTTGTCCCTGCTCTCACAGAGGTTCCATTGCGGGATATATATGTATGGAGGGGAGGGGAGTGGGCTGTGGATACAGATGGGGACCAGATATGTCAGGAATGGGTAAGGGCTATAAAGGAAGTGAGAGTGTCTAGAGAGGGGGCATGACTTGAGACAATGAGAACAGGGAAGACCAGGCTGAGGAGCTGGGATCTGGGGGATGGGAAGGAGGCAGCTGAAGATCCAGAGGAAGAGGGTGCCTGCCCTGGTGAAACGGTACAGGGAAAGGCTGTGAAATCCATGTGCTGGAGGAACTTTAAGAAGGCCAGTGTGGCTGGACCAGAGTGACACAAAGAAAGCAAGTCAAGGCTCGTCCTGGTGGCTCACATGTGTAATCCCAGCACTTTGGGAGGCTGAGGTGGGTGGATCACCTGAGGTCAGGAGTTCGAGACCAGCCTGACCAATGTGGTGAAACTCTGTCTCTACTAAAAATACAAAAATTAGCCAGGCATGGTGACACATGCCTGTAGTCCCAGCTACTTGGGAGAATGAGGTGGGAGAATCACTTGATATTGGGAGGCAGAGGTTGCAGTGACCTGAGATTGCACCACTGCACTACTCCAGTCTGGGTGACAGAGTAAGACAGTCTCAAAAAAAAAAAAGCAAGTCAAGAGAGGATCCCAGTGCCAGGTCCTGTAGTCCTGTAGACCATGATGGGGAGTTCACAATCAATTTTTTTTTTTTTGAGACAGAGTCTTCCTCTGTCGCCAGGCTAGAATGCAATGGCACAATCTTGGCTCACTGTAATATCTGCCTCCTGCAAGTGATTCTTTTGCCTTGGCCTCCTGAGTGGGACTACAGGTGCCTGCACCATGCCCAGGTAATTTTTCTATTTTTAGTAGAGATGAGGTTTCACCATGTTGGCCAGAATGGTCTCCATCTCTTGACCTCGTGATCTGCCTACCTCGGTATCCCAAAGTGCTGGGATTACAGGCATGAGCCACTGTGCCTGGCCACAATCAATTTTTTTTCTAGGGGGATAGGAGGCCACTAGAAGAATTAAGAATGAAGACTCAAAGGCAGCAAGACAGGAAGTAGGGAGACCAATTAGGAGGCTTTGGCTGTGACAGAGGCAGGAGATGATGATCTGGACCAAGTCAGGGTTAGAGAAGAGGTAATATTCTAGGGGTAATATTCTAGGGGCCTTTGGGAGGTGACTGAGAAATGAGGGCAACATTCCCTAGGTGGAGGACAGGAGAGAAGCAGGTTTGTTGGAGACATATAAGGGGAGGTGGGGAGAGAAACCAACTCAGTTGTGGGCATATAGAGCATGGAGAGTCAGTGGACAGCCAGAGATACTGTTCCAAGCTGGAGGAGAGACCAGATGATGCTTGAATTTTGGTATAAGGTATTTATACCTCATATGGTATGAGGTATTGGTGTGAGGTATTTATAAGACATGGTATTTATGTCTTTTAGAAAATGAGTTGCCAGGAACAGTGGCTTATGCCTGTAATCCCAGCACTTTGGGAGGCTGAGGCGGATGGATCACCTGAAGTTAAGAGTTCAAGACCAGCCTGGCCAACATGATGAAACCCCATCTCTGCTAAAAATACAGAAATTAGCCAGGCATGATGGTGGGCACCTGTAATCCCACCTGATTGGGGGGGCTGAGGCAGGAGAATCGCTTGAACTTGGGAGGCAGAGGTTGCAGTGAGTGGAGATGACGTAACTGCACTCCAGCCTGGGTGACAAGAGCAAGACTCTGTCTCAAAAAAAAAAAAAAAAAAAAAATTAGTTATAGGCCAGGCATGGTGGCTCATGCCTGTAATCCCAGTCTTGTGGGAGACTGAGGTGGGTTGGTCATCTGAGGTCATGAGTTTGAGACCAGCCTGTCCAATACAGTATCTCTACTAAAAATACAAAAATTAGCCAGGGATGGCAGCACATGCCTATGATCCCAGCTACTCGGGAGGCTGAGGCAGGAGAATCCCTTGAACTCAGAAGGTGGAGGTTGCAGTGAGCTGAGATCGTGGGCCACTGTACTCCAGCTTGGGTGACAGAGCAAGACTCCATCTCAAAAAAAAAAAAGAAAAGAAAAAGTTATCCAGGCATGGTGGCTCTCGCCTGTAATCCCATCACTTTGGGAGGCTGATTTGGGTGGATCACTTGAGCTCAGGAATTTGAGACCAGCCTTGGTAAATGCCATCTCTACGAAAAATACAAAAAGTAGCTGGACATGGTTGTGCAAGCCTGTAGTCCCAGCTATTTAGGAGGTCAAGGTTGGAGGATCATTTGCGCCCGGGAGGTTGAGGATGCGATGAGCTGAGATTGCGCCACTGCACTCCAGCCTGGGTGACAATGAGACTCTGTCCCAGAAAATAACTAAATAAAAATAAATGGCCGAGCGCAGTGGCTCATGCCTGTAATCCCAGCACTTTGGGAGGCCAAGATGAGTGAATTATGAGGTGAAGAGATCAAGACTATCCTGGCCAGCATGGTGAAACCGTGTCTCTACTAAAAATACAAAAATTAGCTGGGCATGATGGCACGCACCTGCAGTCCCAGCTACTTTCGAGGAGGCTGAGGCAGAAGAATCGCTTGAACCCAGGAGGCAGAGGTTGCAGTAAGCCGAGATCGCACCACTGCACTCCAGCCTGGTGACAGAGTGAGACTCCCTCTCAAAATACATACATACATACTTACAGTGGCTAACACCTGTAATTCTAGGACTTTGGGAGGCCAAGGCAGGAGAATTGCTTGAGACCAGCGTGGAGAACATGGAGAAACCCCATCTCTACTAAAAATACACAGATTAGCCAGGTATAGTGGCTCCTGCTTGTGGTCCCAGGTACTCAGAAGGCTGAGCCAGGAGGATTGCTTGAGTACAGGAGGCCAGGGTTGCAGTGAGCTGAGATCCTGCCCCTGCACTCGGCCTGGGAGATCAATCGAGACCCTGTTTCAAAAAAAGAGAAAAAAGAAAAGAGAAAAGTAAAGAAAAGAGAAGAAAAGAAAAAAGAAAAAACCTACTTAGTAGGGTTGCTGTGAGGGTTACACAAAACAAAAGCATCTTCACCAAGCCTTAGGCCATAGAAAGGTCTTTCATTTGTTTGTTTGTTTTTTGAGTTAGAGTCTCATTCTTGCCCAAGCTGGAGTGCAGTGGCCTGATCTCTGCTCACTGCAACCTCCATCTCCTGGGTTCAAGTGATTCTCCTGGCTCAGCCTCCCAAGTAGCTGGGATTACCGGCCTCCTACCACCCCTGGTCATGGCCTCAGGTGAGCCACACCTGGCCATAGAAAGGTCTTAATAAAGCTGGGCGCAGTGGCTCACGCCCGTAATCCCAGCACTTTGGGAGGCCGAGATGGGTGGATCACGAGGTCAGGATATCAAGACCATTCTGGCCAACATGGTGAAACTCCGTCTCTACTGAAAAAAAAAATTGGCTGGGCATGGTGGTACGCGCCTGTTATCCCAGCTACTTGGGAGGCTGAGGTCGGAGAATTGCTTAAACCCGGGAGGCAGAGATTGTAGTGAGCCGAGATCGCGCCACTGCATTCTAGCCTGGGAACAGAGCGATACTCCCTCTCAAAAAAAAGAAAAAAGAAAGGTCTTAATACGTGTTAATTACTATTACTGACCCCAGGAACTCTCCGAAGCATTTTTCATGCAGGTATCACCTTTATTTTTTAGCACTTACATTATGCCTTATGGGAAACAGAGGGTTAGAGTTGTCAGGAAATTCCTCCAGAGTCGCTTACATTTCCAGCAGGAGAGTCAAGACTTGAACCTAGCAAGTCACAAGCAGAAAAAGCTTGGAAAACAGGCATGGGTCAGATAATGCTCAGGGCTTGCTCAAGGACTCGTGACCAGTTACTGATCTATGCAGATCTTCTGATTGCAAATTGATAGCTGGATTGTAACTTGAAGGGTCTGATAAGATGTAAACTTCATGAAACAGGATTTGGGGAGGTAAAAGGCGTAGAGTCCTCCAGAGGAGTCGAGAAAGCTAGCTTGGCCCTCGATTGTGGATGAGGTGATTCTTTCATTTAGGCGTTATTTTCCTCATCTATGAGTGCGGGAAGGAGAGTTATTGGGGTCTCTAGCGACCTTTCCAACACTGATTTTCAAGGGCGGAAGAATCCTGCTCAGGTAAAGGCCCAAATCCCTTGGCTAAGGTTAATCCTCGGTGGGACCGGCAATAGGGACGCGTCCCCTTTAAGGCGCCAGCTCGCCAGCGGCGGCGGCCGGAAGTGTTGAAGCCCGGCCTGGCGGCGGCGGTGGCGGTAGCTGCCGTGGCGGCCTCTGCGCATGCTCCGTCGCCCGCCCGCCCTGGCCGCTCGCCGCCCGCCCGCCCGACGGAGACGGTGAGGAGGGGGAGGGGTGGGCGCGCGGGCGCGGGGTGGGGTGGGGGCGGGGGGGCGGGCGCGGGGGCCGCGCGGCGGCCGGCGAGGGCGGGCGGGCGCGCAGGGGGCGGGGGGCTGCTGCCTCCGCGGGCGCCTCCCCACGCCCTGTGCGTGCCGCCGCCGCCGCCGGGGAGCGAGCGGACGTCGCGGCGCCGCGGGGGGGTGGGGGGACGCTGCCGCTGGGTCCGCCCGAGCAGCCGGGCCGCCCCCAGCGCAGCCGGCCGTGTTGCCGGGGCTCGGGCCCCAGGCCAGGGCGGCGGTAACCGGCGAGCCCAGCACCCGGGGGGCCCCGGCGCCCCCGGACCGAGGGGCCCGGAAGTACTCGGCTGAGGGGCCAGGAGGGGCCGGAGTGACTCCGGACTGAGAGGCCCGAGAGCTCAGGACCCCGAAGAGGGGTCCAGGGAGCCTGGGGTATCTCCAAAGGCGGGGTCCGGGGAGCACTGGGCCCTTGGATGAGGAGCTGGTTAGAGGCCTGGGTCCCGCCCGGTGGGAGGGGGACGATAGGTGAGGGAAGCCCGAATGCCCGCCTGGGAGGAGACCCTCTGGGCGGTTTGGCCCGGGAGCAAAGAGTACGGAGTGGGTTCTTCTGAGGAAAGCAGAGTCCAGCTTCTTCCGAGGGGCGCGGTAGAGGCCTCGGCCATTCAGAACAAGGGGGAAAAAAGGCAGGTTCTTTTCCAAAAGCAGGGAAGGAAGAGGAGCTCCAAGGGGAAGTCAGCAGGCCCAGGTGTCCCTACAGATGAGCGTGTGGTAGGAAGACTCCTAGAGCCTCCTGAAGTACGAAAGAGCAGGGGTCCAAACCTGAGGGGATGGAAGAGACTGGCGTACCTCCTGATGTCTAAGTGCAGAGAACAGAGTAACCTGCTAGGTCAGGGGATGGAGAAACCTAATCTTTTTGAGAGAAGTAGAGATCGTTGAGGGAAGACGCTTAGGCTGTTCCCACCTTCTGAAATGACAGGGGAATTGGCCAGGTGTTAGCTAATTGAGGGGCAGGATAGATGAAGGCAGAATCTCAACCCGAGGGACTTGAAGGATGATCCACCAGACAAGTGAGCGAAACCTTGACCTAGACAGCAGAGCAAGCACAGCTCTGAATTCTCTTCAAGATGAGAGAAGTCTCAAAACCACTTCCTAGTAGACACAGATGGGGCGTTGATTGGTGTCTGTTCAGGCGAATCAAGACGGGTTTTAGGAAGAGACGGTCAGATATAATTCTAGTCTTGAGGGATTCTCTTTCCCCCTTGTCTCTGCTACTAGTTACCAAACTGCATTTGGGGAACCTTTTCATATCAGTGGGTTGCAGTGTCTTCTAATTTGAGAGCCTTAAATCAAGGATATATATTTAATATCTTAAATGATGATTTTTTTGGGGGGGGTTCCTATTTACTTCAGCAAACACATTGAATAGGTAGCTTCTACTCAGCTTCATTGGGTTTATCGGAGGGGACTGTATTCTGGTCTTGCCCTAAGCCAAAGTCCACTGGACTGTAGCGGGATGACTTTTGTGAGAACTCATCCCATCGCTCCCTCAAACATCTACATAGTAGTCTCCAGTCTGTGACTTAGAACTTCACCTCCTCTGAATACTTCTCTCAATGTTTTTGTGTAATTTACTTGTTGACTTCATTACATCTTGCCCTCTGGATCGCTCACTGAATGCATGAGAAGAAATAAAGGGGATATCAAGGAGTTTTGGCCTCAAGTAATAAGGTTTTAACTTCAGTTTTTTCCCCTTGTTTTAAACAAAACCATAGTTTAAAGTGGAAATTTCTTTTTTATATCGTTTTCTTTTTGGAAAAAGTGTTTCCCTTTGTCGCCCAGGTGGAAGTGCTGTGAGTGGTGCGATCTCGGCTCACTGCAAACTTGATCCTCTCACCTTAGCCTCCTGAGTAGCTAGGACTACAGGCCTGTGGCACCGAGCCCGCCTAATTATTTTGTTTGTTTGCTGGCGGGTGCTGTGAGCGCCCTCCTCGGCCTTTCTTCAGTTCGAGTTCTAGACCAGCTTGGGCAACATGGTGAAACTCCGTCTCTACAAAAAATAACAAAAATTAGCCAGGTGTGGTGGCGCTGCCGTTGGTCCCAGCTACTCAAGAAGGCTGAGGTGGGAGGATCACTTGAGCCCCGGAAGTTGAGGTTGCAGTGAGCCGAGAGTGTGCCACTATTCTCTGGCCTGGGTGGCAGAGTGAGACGTCTCACCAAAAAACAAAAAAAACTACACAGTCTACAAAAGTTATAATAGAGTGTGGAATAAAATATTTTGGGCCAATCGCAGTGGCTTGGCATGGTGGCAGACGCCTGTAATCCCAGTTACTTGGGAGGCTGAGGCAGGAGAATCGCTTGAACCTGGGAGGCGGAAGTTGGCGGTGAACTGAGACCGTGCCATTGCACTCCAGCCTGGGCAACAAGAGCGAAACTCTGTCTCAAAAAAATATTAAATAAATATTTTGGAGTTAGAAAATTTCAGGATATCTCGTACTTAGTATTCATTTTTATTTTTTAGCCTCCAGAAAGTGCCAATATCATTTCTTTTTTTTTTTTTTTTTGAGACGGAGTCTTGCTTTGTTGCCAGGTTGGAGTGCAGTGGTATGATCTCACCTCACTGTAACCTCCACCTCACAGGTTCAAGCCATTCTCCTGCCTCAGCCTCCCGAGTAGCTGGGACTACAGGCATGCGCCACCACGCCTGGCTAATTTTGTATTTTTGGTAGAGATGGGGTTTCTCCATATTGCTCAGGCTGATCTCAAACTCCTGATCTTAAGTGATCTACCCACCTTAGCCTCTTAAAGTGCTAGGATTACAGGTGTGAGCCACTGCACCTGGATGATTTTTGTATTTTTAGTAGAGACGGGCTTTCACTGTGTTGGCCAGGATGGTCTCAATCTGTTTACCTCGTGATCTGCCCACCTCAGCCTCCCAAAGTGCTGAGATTACAGGTGTGAGCCACGGCGCCTGACCAATATTATTCCTTTTTAATTATCACTTCCAGTGTCCTTCCCTGCATTCGTGACATTTGTTTTTATTCAAACATAGCATCTTTTTTATTTTTTTTTAAAAGACAGGGTTTCACCATGTTGGCCAGGCTGATCTTGAGCTCCTGACCTCAGGTAATCTGCCCGCCTCCTCCTCCCAAAGTGCTGAGATTACAGGCGTGAGCCACCACGCCCGGCTGTTTTTTCTTTCTTTTTTTTTTTTT
Organism: Cacajao melanocephalus; assembly: GCA_963573385.1. Classification (NCBI taxonomy): domain Eukaryota; kingdom Metazoa; phylum Chordata; class Mammalia; order Primates; family Pitheciidae; genus Cacajao; species Cacajao melanocephalus. The sequence goes on from CAUYLG010063277.1 coordinate 92,661, forward strand.
TAAAGACAGGTTTTCACCATGTTGATCAGGCTGGTGTTGAATTCCCGACCTCAGGTGATCTGCCCACCTTGGCCTCCAAAGTGCTTGGATTACTTGTGTGAGCTACCACGCCCGGCCCTCGAACATAGCATCTTGCTGCATTTTAGACATTGGATTTTCAGGGCACACAAAAATGAATTTTTTTCATTTAATTTCTGAGTGGGTCACAAGTAATTTGTTGAGTTTTCTTGTAGCTATATGAGCGGTGATGTGCTTAGTTTCAAGGTGTCTTTTTTGTCTTTGAAAATAACTACAGGCTGGGCACAGTGGCTCAGGTCTTTAATCTCAACACTTTGAGAAACCGAGGTGAGAGGATTGCTTGAGCCCGGGAGTTTGACACTAGGCTAGGCCACATAGCAAGACCTCATGTCTACAAAGAAATAAAGAAATTAGGCCAGGTGTGGTGGCTCAAGACTGTAATACCAGCACTTTGGGAGGCTGAGGTGAGTGGATCATGAGGTCAGGAGTTCAAGGCCAGACTGGCCAACATGGTGAAATCCCATCTCTACTAAAAATACAAAATATTAGCCGGGCATGGTGGCGGGCACCTGTAATCCCAGCTACTTGGGAGGCTGAGGCACAAGAATCGCTTGAACTAAGGAGGCAGAAGTTGCAGTGAGCCGAGTTGGTGCCACTGCACTCCAGCCTGGGTGACAGAAGGAGACTCTTTCTCAAAAAAAAAAAAAAAATAAAAGCAAGTTTAAATTAAAAAAAAAAGAATTCCAGAGAGAGTTGTATGATTTCACAATGAATACTTTAAAGCCCCTTCCATGAAATACTCAAAGGATCAACTCACTCATTTTGCCTCAGGTGTTTTTGTTGCTATAAACAAGAGCTACTTTTCCATTTACACTTAGTTCAGAGATGACCTTCCATTCAGGCAGTGTAGTCTGTAGAGCTGGTTTCGGGTTATTTGCAAGGAATATGGTATTTAGGGTAATAAGTGATACTCAACCCAAACTTACTTCTCTAAAGAAAGTCAGAATTGTCATGTTGAATCAGACCTGTGACTTTGACATTGAAAGATGTATTGTGGATGATTATAATTATCCTCTCTGATAAATTCTTAGAAGGCTAGAGAAGCAGCCAGAACATTCCTCTTGTGTACTAAGGTATGGTGCGGGTAAAGAGTGAAATATGAGTTCCTGTTGAGGAAGATATTAATGAAGAAGTTAGTCAACCACCTATTCAGAATGTTGTAGAGGGGACTTTCCTTAGGGTCGAACGTTGAAATTAGAAGCATCCTTCTAAATCTGCTTCTTTAACCATTTAATAATCCATTATTTTGCCTCAAGTATTACAGGTTGAATATCCCTAATCCGAAAATCTGAAACCCCAAATCTCCAAAATCTGAAACTTTTTGAGCCAACATGACGGCATAAGTGAAAAATCCCACAGATTAGTAGTTAATGCAGACTCTTTTATGCACAAAATTATTTTTATTATTATTTGAGACTGAGTTTTGTTCTTGTTGCCCAGGCTGGAGTGCAATGGTGAGATCTCAGCTCACCAAAACCTCCGCCTCCCGGGTTCAAGCAGTTCTCCTGCCTCAGCTTCCCAAATGGCTGGGATTACAGGCATGCGCCACTACGCCCGACTAATTTTGTATTTTTAGTAGAGATGGTGTTTCTCCACGTTGGTTAGGCTGGTCTCTAACTCCTGACCTCAGGTGATTTGCCTGCCTTGGCTCCCAAAGTGCTGGGATTACAGGTGTGAGCCATTGCACCCAGCCTCATGCACAAAATTATTAAAAATATTGTATTAAATTACCATCAGGCAACTGGGTACATTGGCTCATGCCTGTAATCCCAGTACTTTGGGAGGCCAAGGTGGGTGGATCACAAGGTCAGGAGTTCAAGACCAGCCTGGCCAAGATGGTGAAACCCCATCTCTACTATAAGATTTAAAAAAATTATCTGTGTGTGGTGGTGGGCACCTGTAATCCCAGTTACTAAGGAGGTTGAGGCAGAGAATTGTTTGAACCTGGGAGTTGGAGTTTGCAGTGAGTGCCTGGGCGACAGAGAGGGACTCTGTCTCAACAAAAAAAATCTATGTATGTAAGGTATATATGAAACGTAATTTAATTTTGGAATTTTGTGTTTAGACTTGGGCCCATCCCCAGGATATCACCTTATAAGTATGCAAATATGCCAAAATTAAAAAAAATATATGAAATTCAAGGCACTCCTGGTGTCAGGCATTTCAGAGAAGGGATGCTTAATCTGTAATTTTTGAAAATTTAAAGCACATTTTTTGAGCAATTCTATAAATTTAGCTACCTGCTAAAGGTAGCTAACTTTACATCTTTTAAATTAAATGCATTATGGCATGGTGCTTGACAATAAAGGTTAGCTGATTATTACCACCTCAATGAGTCAGCACCTCAATAAAGGTTAGCTGATTATTATTATTTTTGGGAGATGGAGTTTTGCTTATTGCCCTGGCTGGAATGCAGTGGGGCAATCTTGGCTCACCGCAACCTCTGCCTCCCGGGTTCAAATGATTCTCCTGCCTCAGCCTCCTGAGTAGCTGGCATTACAGGCATGCACCACCATGCCCGGCTAATAGGGTTTCTCCATGTTGGTCAAGCTGGTGTCGAACTCCCAACCTCAGGTGATCCGCCCGCCCTGGCCTCCAAAAGCGCTGGGATTACAGGTGTGAGCCACTGCTCAGCTAGCTGATTATTTTAATTTAGCCTATATTTTATGGTTCAAATTTTAAAGATGTTTATTGGTTCAATTATTCTAGGATTAGATGGCATTTGAATGCCTCATCATATTTCTTTTTGGCCTTTTCTAGACTCAGGTGTTTTGTTTTAGTTCTAATGCTGGTAGCCAGCTGAATCAGTCCATTGATTTTCTTTTCTAATTTTATTTTATTTTGTTTTATTTTTGAAATGGAGTCTCGCTCTGTTGCCCAGGCTGGAGTGCAGTGGCATGATCTTGGCTCACTGCAACCTCCGCCTCCTGGGTTTAAGCAGTTCTCTGGCTCAGCCTCCCCAGTAGCTGGGATCACAGGCGCCTGCCACCACACCCTGCTAATTTTTGTATTTTTAGTAGAGACGGGGTTTCACCATGTCTTGAACTCCTGACCTCGTGATCCACCCGCCTCAGCCTCCCAAAGTGCTAGAATTACAGGTGTGAGCCACTGCGCCCGGCCTTTATTTTATTTTATTTTGAGACAGTCTTTCTCTGACTACAGCTGTGCACCAACACAGCTGGCTAATTTTTGTATTTTTAGTAGAGTTGGGGTTTCACCTTCTTGGCCAGGCTGGTCTCGAACTCCTTACCTTGTCATCCGCCCACATTGGACTCCCAAAGTGCTGGGATTACAGGCGTGAGCCACTGCACCTGGCCTTTTCTTTTGAGATGGAGTCTTGCTCTGTTGCCAGGCCAGAGTGCAGTTGTGTGCTGGCTCACTGCAACCTCTGCCTCCTGGGTTCAAGCCATTCTCCTGCCTCAGCCTCCAGAGTAGCTGGGACTACAGGCGTGTGCCAACACACCCAGCTAATTTTTGTATTTTTAGTAGAGATGGGGTTTCACCATGTTGGCCAGGATGGTCTCTATCAGTTGACCTCGTGATCTGCCTGTCTTGGCCTCCCAAAGTTCTGGGATCACAGGCATAAGCCACCAGGCCCAGCCTTTTTTTTGAGACTGAGTTTCTCTCTGTCACCCAGGCTGGAGTACAGTGGCAAGATCTTGGCTCACTGCAACCTCTTCCTCCTGGGTTCAGTGAATTCTCCTGCCTCAGCTTCCTGAGTAGCTGAGATTACATGCACCCACCATCATTTCCTGCTAATTTTTATATTTTTTGTAGAAATGGTTTACCATGTTGGCCAGGGTGGTCTCAAATTCCTGACCTCAAGTGATCTGCCTGCCTTGGTCTCCCAAAGTGCAGGAATTATAGGCATGAGCCACCGTGCCTGTCCCCTTTTCTAGTTTAAGTCTTCAAGTAGCAGAAATTTATATTGTATACTATAATATCTTGCAGTTACTTTTTCTCTGCAATATCCAATAGTGTCATGTATCTCTTCCTTCTGTAGTTCCTTAGGAGCGGTTATTGTTGCTCTTCATATCCAAGGAACCTAACTGCCTGATGTGAGGTAGACTCAATATAATATTTGTTGAACTGGCCGTAATGATGAGCCATAAGCTATATAGCTTAGCCTAGCTGCCTAAGCAAATTCATATCTCCCCAGATAGGAAGGTAGAAAGTTCTAGAAGTGGCCAGGCATGATGGCTCACACTTGTAATCACAACACTTTGGGAGTCCGGTGCAGGATGGTAACTGGAAGCCAGAAGTTTAAGACCAGCCTGGATAGCATACTGAGATCCTGTCTCTATCTTTAAATAAATAAATATAAAAATAATAAGAAAGTTCTAGAAGTCTTTTTGGGTAAGGTGAGTCTCTAATTGGACAAAAATGTATTGCATACCTGCTGTGTGTTCAGATTTGTTTACAAAGTTTCAGATAAGCAGTTTTGTAGATAAAATGTAAGTCTGATATTTGAAAACCATTTATTATACACCCGTCCTGGGCACTGTGCTAGCCATGGGGGAGTTGCTGAATAAGAAAAGCAATCCTGGTCAGGCATGGTGGCTCACGCCTGTAATCCCAGCACTTTGGGAGGCCAAGGCAGGCAGATCATGCGGTCAAGAGATGGAGACCAGGCCTGGCGCAGTGGTTCACGCCTGTAATCCCAGTACTTTAGGAGGCCGAGGCGGGCAGATCATGAGGTCAGGGGTTCGAGACCAGCCTGGCCAACATGGTGAAACCCCATCTCTACTAAAAATATAAAAATTAGCCCAGCGTGGTTGCGCAAGCCTATAATTCCGGCTACTCGGGAGGCTGAGGCAGGCGAATGGCTTGAACCCGGGAGGCAGAGGTTGCAGTGAGCCGAGATTGTGCCATTGCACTCTAGCTTGGGCAACAGAGTGAGACTCTGTCTCAAAAAAAAAAAAATTACAAAAATTAGCCAGGCATAGTGGCTCGCGCCTATAGTCCTAGCTACTCATGACGCTGAGGTAGGAGAATTGCCTGAACCTGTGAGATGGAGGTTTCAGTGAGCCAAGATCACGCCACTGTACTCCAGCCTGCCAACAGAGGGAGACTACTTCTCAAAAAAAAAAAAAAGAGCTGAACGCGGTGACTTAGGCCTGTAATCTCAGCACTTTGGGAGGCTGAGGCAGGCAGATCACAAGGTCAGGAGTTTGAGACCAGCCTGGCCAATATGGTGAAACTCCATCTCTACTAAAAATTAGCTGGGCGTGGTGGTGCATGCCTGTAATTCCAGGTACTTGGGAGGCCGAGGTAGAAGGATTGCTTGAACCCAGGAGGCGGAGGTTGCACTGAGCTGAGATTGTTCCACTGCATTCCTGCCTGGGCGATGGAGGGAGGCTTTGTCTCAAAAAAAACCAAAAAACAAAACGCAATACTTGGCTGGGTGCGGTGGCTCATGCCTGTAATCCCAGCACTTTGGGAGGCCGAGGCAGGTAGATCACCTGAGGTCAGGAGTTCGAGACCAGCGTGACCAACATGGAGAAACTCTGTCTCTACCAAAAATACAAAAATTATCCGGGCATGGTGACCCATGCCTGTGATCCCAGCTACTGGGGAGGCTGAGGCAGGAGAATCACTTGAATCCGGGAGGCGGAGGTTGCGGTGAGCCAAGATCGCGCCATTGTATTCCAGCCTGGACAACAAGAGCAAAACTCCATCTTAAAAAACAAAAAAAAAGCAATCCTTGCTTTCCCAAGATGTACAGACTGAGGAGGAAAAGCCAATCAAAGTGAGATGATGGTTGTGACGAGGGTACTGCAGGTGCTGAGAGATCAAGAACACAAACTCAAACCTAGTGAAGGAATTCACAGAAGGCCTCCCCAAGGAAGTAATATTTCAAGTAAATCACAAAATGGTTAGCAGAGAGTAGCCAAAAAGGAAGGGAAAGATAATTCCAGGTAGAGAAAATAAGTGTGAAGCCTCGGATGAGAAAATATGGCATGTTTGAGAAATTGAAAAAAATCAGTGACAGGAGCTCACAATGTGAGAATTTTGAGAAATAAGGATAGCAGGGTGTGCAGGGAACATAGGAGGATTTCGTAAGACAGGGTATTCGCACATTATAACCATATCTAACAGCAACAGGAATCCACTAAAGGATTTTTTTGGGGGGGGACCTAGGGTCTTGCCCTGTTGCCCAGGCTGGAGGGCAGTGGTGTGATCATTGTTCACTGTAGCCTTGAATTCCTGAGCTTGAGCAATCCTCCCACCTCACCTTTGTGAGTAGCAGGGATTACAGGTCCATGCCACTGCACTCTGCCAACTTTTAAATGTTTTTAGAGACAGGATCTTGCTATATTGGCCGGGTTGGTCTTGAACTCCTGGCCTCAAGTGATCTTCCCATCTTGGCCTCCCAAAATGCTGGGATTACAAGTGTGACCACCACACCTGGCTCACTGAAAGATTTTTTGAGTGGGGAAATGGCCTTGGCTTTTAGTATGATCACTTTGGCTGTTCTGTGGAGAGTGACCTGGAAGAGAAGATAGTGATAAGCAGCTGCAAAAATCCAGGTAACAGAGTGTGGTGGCTCAAAATATGGTGGCAGTAGCACAGATAGAGAATGGGAGGATGATTAAAAGAGATATATAGGTGGTAGAAAGGATAGAATTTGGTGGTTGATTTGGATTTAGAAAGAGATGAGAGGAGTCAAAAATAACTTTAGAGACAAGCACGATGGCGTGCTCCTGTAGTCCTACTTACCCAGGAGACTGAGGCAAGCTAGCACTTGAGCCCAGGAGTTTGAGGCCAGCCTGGGCAACACGGTGAGACCTTGTCTCTAAAAATAAAATTGGCCAGGCGTGGTGGCTCATACCTGTAATCCCAGCATTTTGAGAGGCCGAGGTGGGTGAATCACGAGGTCAGGAGATGGAGACCATCCTGGCTAACATGGTGAAATCCTGTCTCTACTAAAAAAAATACAAAAATTGGCTGGGTGCGATGGCTCACACCTGTAATCCCAGCACTTTGGGAGGCCGAGGCGGGTGGATCACGAGGTCAGGAGATCGAGACCAGCCTGACTAAAATGATGAAATCCCGTCTCTAATAAAAATACAAAAATTAGCCAGGTGTGGTGGCACGTGCCTTTAGTTCCAGCTACTTGGGAGGCTGAGGCAGGAGAATCACTTGAACCCGAGAGGCGGAGGTTCTCAGTGAGCCGAGATTGCATGCCACTGTACTCCAGCCTGGGCGACAGAGAGAGACTCCATCTCGACAAACAAACAAACAAACAAAAACAGAAACTGGCCATGCATGACGGCGGGCGCTTGCAATCCCAGCTACTCAGGAGGCTGAGGCAGGAGAATCACTTGAATCCGAGAGGTGGAAGTTACAGTGAGCCAAGATTGTACCACTGTACTTCCAGCCTGGGCAATAGAGCAAAACTCAGTCTCAAAAAAAAAAAAAAAGCCTTAGTTTCTGGCTCGCAAAAATGTGTGGAGTGTAGCACCATTTACTGAGACAGGAAATGTAGAAACAGATTTGAGAGGAAACATGAGTCTGGTTTAATGTGCCTACAAGACATAGTAGAGGCTGTTGGATGTAGAGGATATAGAATTCAGGAAAAAAAGTTTGAATGTGAGAATCATAAAAGGCAGAAATAAAAGTCAGATATGAGGAATTTTAACTATAGGTCATATACAAGCAAAAATTGTTTGAACCAGCATATATCATTACCTAAGATGAGCAAGGCTGTAAGAGGGGCAAAGTTTTTTTTGTTTTTTTTTTGAGACAGAGTCTCCAGCCTTGATCTCCCAGCTTCCAACAGTCCTTCCTCCTCAGCTTCCTGAGTAGCTGGGACTATAGGTGTATGCCACCACATCCAGTTAATTTTTTTTTTTTTTTTAGAAATGAGGTCTCACTGTGTTGCCCAGGCTGGACACGAAGATTTTTTGGCAAGTTGCAGCACCTGTCCTCAAGGAAAGTGCAGTGCAATTAGGGAGATAATTATCTGTTCAATTAACTACAATACCGGGCACAGTGTTTAAACATTAGAAGAGAGGTACTCCAGTCTGGGCGACAGAGTGAGACCCTGTCTCAAAAAAAAAAAAAAAAAAAATCCTAGGTGTCATACAAATGAATTCAGCATTTATTAAACAACTACGGGATGTAAGTCATCTTCCCCTTCCCATGCAGCTCAGTTCAGTTACTCCCTCCACAGATACTTGCTAAGTATTTAAAAGGATGGAGAACTTGAGGCGAAATGGCTGGTTGCACAGAAAGTAAATGTGATTCCTAATTTTCTATTTTATTTTATTTTTTATTATTATTTTTTAAAACGGGGTTTCACCATGTTGGTCAGGCTAGTCTTGAACTCCTGACCTCAGGTGATCCACCCGCCTTGGCCTCCAAAGTGCTTGGATTACAGGCGTGAGCCACCACGCCTGGCCTAATTCCTAATTTTCAAGAGCTAACTGTTTGGTGTGAAACTGGTAGTGTGCTGCAAAACAGCTCTCCAGAAAAACAAAATACTCTGATTTGTAGTGTTTGTCAATTTCAGGTCTGTTTACGCCCAGCATTGGTGATTTTAAGCTGTCAACTAAGTGTCACTAAACTCAGAGTTGAAAACAGATATGTATGCACAATTGGTTCTCAGGAGCTGGTAGAGCTTGCTGCAGAACACCACAGGATGAGTCACACGTACTAAGAAAACCTATACTGGCAAGTGACTATTGAGGCGTTTCTAGAAGGATTAGAACCTCTGTTAGCCCGTTCTCACACTTCCCATCCTTTTCAGAGGCCCATAATCTCCAGATTGCTCTTAAAATCGGTAGTCAATATTTTGGCATTCCTTTCATATGGTTGACGTCTTTTCAAACCAGATTAAGTTACTGGTGCTTCTTGTTCCTGACAGCAGCCCCAGCTATCTGACTTCATGTGAAAGATGGCTAATGCAGAAGTGAGTGTCCCAGTAGGGGATGTGGTTGTAGTACCCACTGAAGGAAATGAAGGGGAGAACCCTGAAGACACTAAAACTCAAGTGATCTTGCAGTTACAGCCTGTGCAACAAGGGTAAGTGGCCAGAGATTTAGATATTCTGAAATATTTTGGGAAGTTTCAAGGGTGGGGAAAATAAAACTTTATGGTTGCTTAGCACAGTGGAACATTTAACATCAATCAGAGCTGGCTCAGTTTTCATCAGTATTATGTTTCATACTGTATTTTGTGCTGTATTTGTCATTTTAATACTTATTACAGCAGTTACTTGTTTCTTTGTATCTGCTTCTCTTCACCTTGAGCTCCTTGAGGGTAAGTTACATGACTCCCTCATCTTATTTTATTATTATTATTTTTGTTGAGACAGAGTCTTACTCTGTCACCCAGGCTGGAATGCAGTGGTAGTGGTGCGATCATAGCTTACTGCAACCTCGAATTCCTGGGCTCAAAAGATCCTCCTGTTTTAGCCTCCAGAATAGCTGGGAATATAGGCACATACCACTGCGCCTGGTTGATTTTTTGATTTTTTGTAGAGACAAGGGTCTTACTTTGTTGCCCAGGTTGACTGATCTTATTTATCTATACTATTTACAGGGCTTCCTTATGTGTTTACCAAAAGACAGTGTAGCTAGAGTCAGAGAACATCAGCTAAGGCAACGACAAAAGTATTCATGCCATAAATTCTCTGAACCCTTATGGAGGGCAGGGCAAATTATCAAGCTGAGTCTAGCACCTACTACAATACAATGTATTATGAAGGTGTTGGAAAAAGATAAAATTTAAAAAGGAGTCCTTTTTTTTTTTTTTTTTTTTTTAAAAAAAAACAGAGTCCCGCTCTTATTTCCCAGGCTGGAGTGCAATGGCGCGATCTTGGCTCACTGCAACCTCTGCCTCCCTGGGTTCAAGCGATTCTCCTACGTCAGCCACCTGAGTAACTGGGATTACAGGCACCCACCACCATGCCTGGCTATTTTTTTTTTTTTTTGTATTTTAAGTAGAGATGGGGTTTCACCATGTATACCAGGCTGGACTTAAACTTCTGACCTTGTGATTGGCCCTGCCTCGGCTTCCCAAAATGTTGTGATTACAGGCGTGAGCCACTGCACCTGGCTGAGTCCTTCTTTTTGTTTGTTTGTTTTTTGAGACAGAATCTCACTGTATTGCCCAGGTTAGAGTGTAGTGACATTATTCATACATGAGAATGTATTCTTTTTCTTTTTTCTGAGACGGAGTTTTGCTCTACCACCCAGGCTGCAGTGCAGTGGCTCAACTAGCCTTATTGTAACCTTCGCCTCCCAGGTTCAAGTGATTTTTCCTGCCTCAGCCTCCGGAGTAGCTGGGATTACAGGTGCATGCCACCACACCAGCTAATTTTTGTATTTTTAGTAAAGGCGGGGTTTCACCGTGTTAGTCAGACTGGTCTTGAACACCTGACCTTGTGATCCACCCGCCTAAGCCTCCCAAAGTGCTGGGATTATAGGCGTGAGCCACCGTGTCTGGCCAATAATGTATTCTTTTAAGAGATTTTTCACATAATGATCAATTTAGGATGAGTTTAACAATCTTATTTGAAGCAGTGTTTCTCATGTTTATCACAATCCTCATTCCCTAAATAGCCATTTATTGGGTGCTTTGCCATGTTCCAGTCAATAAACTACACGATGGGTATACAAAATTGAATAAATGAGTAAGACATAATCTGTGCTGTTGGGGACCTCTTAGCCTGTGCTCAAGGGGAGACAGACAGATAAACAAGCACTTATTGTCAGTGATAGGTGTTATGACAAAACTCAGAGTACATCTGGGTCACAAAGGAGGAAGTAAGTGATTATACTGAAGGGATTGGGAGGGACAGAAAAGCATCCTAGAGGCTACTTATTAAAAGACAGATAGGAGACAGGTGCAGTGGCTCATGCTTGTAATCGAACATTTTGGGAGGCAAAAGCGGGAGGATCAGTTGAGTCCAGGAGTTCAAGACCAGCCTGGGTCACATAGGAAGACTGACCCTGTCTCTATAAAAAAAATACAAAGATTGGCCGGGCGCAGTGGCTCACACCTGTAATCCCAGCACTTTGGGAGGCTGAGGTGGGCGGATCACGAGGTCAAGATTGAGACCATCCTGGCCAACATGGTGAAACCCTGTCTCTACTAAAAACAAAAATTAGCTGGGCATGGTGGCATCCGCCTGTAGTCCCAGCTACTAGGAAGGCTGAGGCAGGAGAATTACTTGAACCCAGGAGGTGGAGATTGCAGTGAGCTGAGATTGTGCCACTGTACTCCAGCCTGGTGCCTGGCAACAGAGCAAGACTCTGTCTCCAAAAAAACAAAATACAAAAATTAGCCAGATATGGTGTCACATGCCTGCAGTCCCAGCTACTCAAGAGGCTGAGGTAGAGGATTGCTTGAGCCAGGGAGGTTAGGGCTGCAGTGAACTATGATCACACCACTGCATTCTAGCCTGGGCAACAGAGCGAGACCCTGTCTCAAAAAAAAAAAAAAAAAAAAAAGACAGGTGGAGAAGAATGTTCTGGGAAGGGGCAGAAGTAAGAGAAAGATAGAAGGTATAAGAAGATGAGCCAGGTGCAGTGGCTCATGCTTGTAATCCCAGCACTTTGGTAGGGCAAGGTGGGCAGATCATGAGGTCAGGAGTTTGAGACCAGCCTGTCTAATATGATGAAACCCCATTTCTACTAAAAAATACAAAAATTAGCCGGGCATGGTGGTGCACGCCTGTAGTCCCAGCTACTCAGGAGGCTGAGGCAGGAGAATTGCTTGAACCCGGGAGGCAAAGGCTGCAGTGAGCCGAGATCGTGCCACTGCACTCCAGCCTGGGCAACAGTGAGACACTGTCTCAAAAAAAAAAAAAAAAAAAAAGAAGATGGCACTTTTGGGAACCACATATAGTTTGGTAGTGCTGGGACTTGGATTTTAAGGTGAGATTTGGGAAGAGTTGAAACCAGGGGCCAGATCTTGAAGAGACTTAAGTATCATATAAACTGTTTGGAGCTTTATGAGGAGAGAGGGTGTTTGAGGGATTTTAAAGAGGAAATCACATAATCAATCTGGTAAGAATGTAGAAGATTAATTAGATGCAAGGATACTAGTCTAGAAATGATGAGGCCTGAATTAAGGCAAGTAGCAGTAGAGATAGAGACAGAAGGATGGATAGTGTTAAAGTGATGCATCCAGCAGGATTTGGTGACTATGTGGAATTGAAAAGAAGGAAAAAAAACAAATCTAGTGTAATTCCTAGATTTCTGCCTACAGTGTGCTGGGTGGTGCCATTAACAGGGATGGAGAGTATAAGAAGAGTAATTTGAGGATGGGTGGGAAAAGGAAGAGAACTTAGTGGTTATTTTAGACTTAATGAATTCGACAAAGTCCTCTGGGACTTCGAAATGTATTTATTCATTTAGCAGTTGGCTATGTCTGGGTGTGAAATTCAGAAGGGAGGTCTATGCTAGAGGTGTCACTGTGGAGGTAGATAGTAATTGATACAAAAAAGATTATTCAGGCAGTGCTTTCAAGTAACAAGATGCAATAATTAGCACATAGGTTTATTACAGAAATTAAAGGATGTTGATGTATCAAGTTACGTTATCTGAGCCCATAAATGTAGAGACATCTTGGAGAGATCTGCATTATATAACCTCTAACTGGTGCCTATAGTCACTCCTAGTTACTTTGGATGTAGTTTCTCACTTACTTTTCTTCCACTAGGCTTTGCTCAGTGGTATGTCAATAGTTTGGTACCTTAAAAGATGCTAAAATGAGCTGGGCGTGGTGGCTCACGCATGTAATCCTAGCACTTTGGGAGGCCGAGGCGGGTGGATCACCTGAGGTCAGAGGTTCAAGACCAGCCTGGCCAACATTGTGAAACCTTGTCTGTACTAAAAATACAAAAATTAGCCGGGCGTGGTGGCACATGTATGTAGTCCCAGCTACTCGGGAGGCTGAGGCAGGGGAATGCCTTGAACTTAGGAGTCAGAGTTTGCAGTGAGCCGAGATTGTGCCACTAAAATCCTGCCTGGGCAAATTAAAAATACTCTGTCTCATAAAAAAAAAAAAAAAAAAAGCTAAAAAAAAACCCAAAAACCCACTATGCCCGCTTCCCCACCCCCAGCAAAATACACATTTTCCAACAAGGGACATCAGCTTTTTAGTCAGTATGGTTCTTCCTGTCTCAAACTATCTGCTGGTATTGCTTTTTAGTCTTCTCAGGATAATTCCATAATATGAATTAATTGTGTACTTGAAGCAATACTATGTCATGAGCATTTAAAGTTTTTTTTTTTTTTTTTTTTGAGATGGAGTTTTGCTCTTGTACCCAGGCTGGAGTGCAATGGCGCAATATCGGCTCACCGCAACCTCCGCCTCCTGGGTTCATGCAATTCTCCTGCCTCAGCGTCCCGAGCAGCTGGGACTACAGGCATGCGCCACCACACCCAGCTAATTTTTTGTATTTTTAGTAGAGACGGGGTTTCACCATGTTGACCTGGATGGTCTCGATCTCTTGACCTCGTGATCCACCCGCCTCGGCCTCCCAAAGTGCTGGGATTATAGGCGTGAGCCACCGCGCCCAGCCCTTTTTTTTTTTTTTTCCTGAGACAGAGTTTTGCTCTTCTTGCCTAGGCTGGAGTTCAGTGGCATAATCTCAGCTCACGGCAACCTCTGCCTCCCGGGTTCAGTTGATTCTCCTGCCTCAGCCTCCCGAGTAGCTGAGATTATAGGCACCCGCCACCAAACCCAGCTAATTTTTTGCATTTTTGTAGAGACAGGGTTTTGCCATGTTGGCCAAGCTAGTGTCAAACTCCTGACCTTAGGTGATCCGCCCACCATGACCTCCCAAAATGCTGGTATTACAGGTGTGAGCCACCATGCCTGGCCAATTTAAACTTATGAAAGGAGTGGACATTTGTTTTTGTTCAGTTTCTTCTCAAAGTGAAAGTAACTCTTTGTAAATGTCCTAGAGAAATGTGGTAGCTTTCTGTTCACCCTTTGCAAGTAAAAAGCATGGATCGTTCCACTACTGACATTTAAAAAATAAATTTATGAAGGGAAAAATCTGGTGTAATACAGTAGTAAGTGGTGGTGTAAATAAATAAGTAGCAAGAATTACTTTCTTTTGAGGTTAGGAGAATTGTTGATTGATTTCCATGGTAGAAGCTGCTAAGCAATCCTGGGAAGTTTGGAGTTTAAATACGGTGGGAAACAAGTCAGAGTTATAAAGTGTATTTATTTTATTTCTTTTGAGATAGATTAAAACAAATTTCTTAACCCCATGCTGTGAATATTAATTTTTTCATGATTTATGTAGTTTGTTTATCGATGGACACTTTTACAACAGGATATATGAAGCCGGGTCGGAGAACAACACGGCAGTTGTAGCAGTAGAAACGCACACGATACACAAAATTGAAGAAGGGATTGGTAAGGTTTTTTTGTTGTTGTTGTTATTCTAATACCTTTGACCTTAGCTTCCTTGGTCTTTTCTTGCCATCTGTGCCTTATGTTTTTCTCCTATCCCAGCGTGCCCTTACCAGTACTACAGCCCTTAATTTGATGGTAGTATTTCTAGAGAAACCACTCACTAAGATGCTAGGGTCATCAATTGGTTGGTTAACATCAGTTTGGAAGGGTAACTGAAAAGACTTTTTATCTATAAAAATCCCGCATAGAGGCCGATTGCAGTGGCTCACGCCTGTAATTCCAACACTTTGGGAGGCTGAGGCAGGCAGATCATGAGGTCAGGAGTTCAAGAGCCGCCTGGCCAACATGGTAAAACCCCATCTCTATTAAAAATACAAAAATTAGCAGGCCTGGTGGCTCGCACCTGTAATCCCAGCTACTTGGGAGGCTAAGGTAGGAGAATTGCTTGAACCAGGACTGAGAGGTGAAGGTTGCAGTGAACTGAGATCGCGCCACTGCACTCTAGCCTGGGCTACCGAGAAAGACTCCATCTCAAAAAAAAAAAAAAAAAAAAAAAAATCCCACTTAGAAATTGGAGCCTCAAAGTTGATCCCTGTCATTAAAGAAGTTGTTGATGTTGACTAATGAGGTATTAAGTAGAAGAAAACTGGAAAGAAACTTTGAAATTTAATAAAATTAAAAAAAAGAAGAATAAAAAAAGAAACTTTGAAATTTAACAAACCTGGGTTTAAATTCCTATTCCTCACCTCTTAGTATGCCCTTGGGAAAGTCAGTTAGCCTTTTGGAGGCCCATATACTTATATTGAACACTTAGGAAACAATAAATAAATAAATAAATAAATAAATTTAAAAAACACCTATATTGGGTGCGGTGACTCATGCCTGTAATCCCAGCACTTTGGGAGGCCGAGGTGGGTGGATCACTTGAGGTCAGGAGTTTGAGTACAGCCTGGCCAACATGGTGAAACCTTGTCTCTACCCAAAATACAAAAGTTAGCCGGGCCTGGTGGTGTGTGGTGTATGGCTGTAATCCCAGCTACGTGGAAGGGCAAGCCAGGAGAATTGCTTGAAACCTAGAGGTGGAGGTTGCAGTGAACCGAGATCGTGCCACTGCACTCCAGCCAGGGTGACAGAGTGAGACTCCATCTCACAAAAAATAAACAAGAAAACAAAATATACACATACACACCTAGGTAACAATCACTGCCTCACAGGATTGTTGTAAGAACTAAACAAGGGCCGGGCGTGGTGGCTTACGCCTGTAATCCAAGCACTTTGGAGGCCAAGGTGGGTGGATCACCTGAGGTTGGGAGTTCAAGACCAGCCTGACCAACATGGTGAAACCCCGTCTTTGTTTTTTAAAAAATTAAAAAAAAAAAAAGAAGAAAAAGAACTAAACAAGATCAAGTATGTAAAAATATATAGTATAGTGTCTGGCATACTGTAGGAGCTTGGGAAGAGATAGCTGTTAGGCCAAACTTCTTCCAGAGGATTCTTAAACAATATCAGCAAGAGTGAAGTGTTAGTCCCTCAGAGGAACCAGGAGACTAGAGATTTTGAATTTAAGCTTTGGGGAAGAGTTGTTTGATAACCAATATTTTTTTTCTGTTTTCAGATGCAGGCACTATAGAAGCAAATGAGGATATGGAAATTGCTTACCCCATAACTTGTGGGGAGAGCAAAGCCATCCTCCTCTGGAAGAAGTTTGTGTGTCCGGGAATAAACGTGAAGTGCGTCAAGGTAATCATCTTCTCCATGCTGAAGACAATTTTGGGACTCCTTGTTTTTAAAGGGTGTGATTTCAATGCATCCTTTTTCTCTTCTACTATATCAGGGTTTTGTGTGTGTGTGGGTGTGTGTGTGGCTATTGTTCTAATGTGTCACAATAGAAAAAATAAGAACTTTGGGTTAGGTGTGGTGGTTCATGCCTGTAATCCTAACACTTTAGGAGACCAAGGTGGTGGGAAGATCACTTGAGCCCAGAAGTTCAGGACCAACCTGGGCAACATATTGAGACATTGTCTCTTTTTTTTTTTTTTTTTTAAGACAGTGACTTCGTGTGTTGCCCAGGGTGGAGCGCAGTGACATGATCTTGGGTGTAGCCTCAACCTCCTGGGTTCAGGTGATTCTGCCACCTCAGCCTCCCGTGTAGCTGGGACCACAGGTGTGCACCACTGTGCCTGGCTAATTTTTTTAGAGATGGGATTTTCATGTGTTGCCTGGGCTGGAAAATGTTGCATCTTAAAAAAAAAAATTGGCCAGGTGAGGTGGCTCATGCTGGTAATCCCAGCACTTAGGGAGGCTGAGGTGGGTGGATCACCTGAGGTCAAGAGTTCAAGACCAGCCTGAGTAACATGGTGAAACTCCGTCTCTACTAAAAATACAAAATTTAGCCAGGCATGGTGTCAGGTGCCTGTAGTCCCAGCTACTCTAGAGGCTGAGGTGTGAGAATCGCTTGAACCCAGGAGGTAGAGGTTGCAGTGAGCTGAGGTTGCGCTGTTCCACTCCAGTCTGGGTGACAGAGTGAGACTCTGTCTCGATAAAAAGAAAAGAAAAGAAAATAATTATTAGATTGACTAGCCAAAAAAAAATATTGATAAAAATATAATTGCAGGCCAGGCGCGGTGGCTTATGCCTGTAATCTGAGTACTTTGGGAGGTTGAGACAGGTAGATCATGAGGTTAGGAGTTCAAGACTAGCCTGGCCAAGATGGTGAAACCCGTCTCTACTAAAAATACAAAAAAATTAACCAGGCGTGGTGGCGGGCACCTGTAATCCCAGCTACTTGGGAGGCTGAGGCAGAGAATTGCTTGAATCCGGGAGGCAGAGGTTGTAGTGAACCGAGATCATACCACTGCACTCCAGCTGGGTGACAGCGAGACTCTGTCTCAAAAAATATATATATATAATTGCTCATTCTGTCTTCACTGAGGCTGGATAGATTACTTCAGTTTATTTGAACAGCCTTTGTTCGCCTTACTAGACCCAACCACCTGATTTTATGCATAAATGGATTTTAGATACTTATTAATATATTTATCTGTGATCCTCCACATGTATTCTGTGGCTTTGTACCAGGAATGGAGACTGTGCTCAGAGAAGGATCATCTTCTCTAACACAATAGTACAGGAGGTTGGATAATGCAAGGCTTAGGATGTCATCTAGGTCTTTTTTATATAAATGATGTAGGGTTATCATTTTATTATTTCCCCTCTTGGCCTGCCCAAGTTGACATTAGACTGTTTTGGAATTTTCTTTTTACTTTTAGTTCAATGATCAGTTGATCAGTCCCAAGCACTTTGTTCATCTGGCTGGCAAGTCCACTCTGAAGGACTGGAAGAGAGCTATTCGTTTGGGTGGGATCATGCTCAGGTAAGCTCTACTGTCAAGCCCATACCTTTCAACAAACTTCGGTATACTTAATCATGGTAGAATCTGGGTTTTTCTCTTTAGGTTGACATTTTTATTCTGTCTGAAGAATTGGCTTGAGCAATCCATGCATTATTTGACTTTAATCAACTTGTTCTTAAAAATCCTGGGAGAGAAGAAAGATTATTTTGTTTTGTTTTGAGACAGAGTCTCACTCTGTACCCAGGCTGGAGTGCAGTGGCACGATCTTGACTCACTGCAACCTCCGCCTCCCGGGTTCAAGCAATTCTCCTGCGTCAGTCTCCTAAGTAGCTGGGATTACAGGTGCACGCTACCACACCTGGCCAATTTTTGTATTTTTAGTAGAGATGGGGTTTCACCATGTTGGCCAGGCTGGTGTTGAACTCCTGATCCACCCACCTTGGCTTCCCAAAGTACTAGGATTGCAGGGATGAGCCACCTCACCCGGCTATTTAATTCTTTTTAGGGGTGGAAAAAAGAATAAAATTTTAAAGAAGAAATTAAAAATAAATAAAAAAAATAACTTTTTAAGGAATCTCTTTCAAGAAAAATCCATAATGCTGTAGAGATTCAAGCATAAAGATGTTAATTACAGACCAGGCGCGGTGGTTCATGCCTGTAATCACAGCAGTTTGGGAGGCCGAGGCAGACAGATCACCTGAGATTGGGAGTTTGAGACCAGCCTGACCAACTTGGAAAATCCCCATCTCTACTAAAACTACAAAATTAGCCGGGCATGGTAGCACATGCCCTGTAATCCCAGCTACTTGGGAGGCTGAGGCAGGAGAATTGCTTGAACGGAGGTTGCAGTGAGTTAACATTGCGCCAAAATTGGCTGGGCACAGTGACTCATGCCTGTAATCCCAGCAATTTGGAAGGCCGAGGTGGGTAGATCACCTGAGGTCAGGAGTTCAAGACCAGCCTGGCCAACATGGTGAAACTCCATCTCAATAAAAAAAAAAATTACCAGACTCAGTGCCTCACACCTGTAATCCCAGCAATTTGGGAGGCTGAGGTGGGCCAGTCACCTGAGGTCAGGAGTTTGAGACCAGCCTGACCAACCTGTAGAAACCCCATCTCTACTGAAAATACAAAATTAGCCAGGTGTGGTGGCACGTGGCTGTAATCCCAGCTAACTTGGGAGGCTGAGGCAGGAGAATCGCTTGAACCTGGGAGGTGGAGGTTGTCGTGAGCTAAGATCGAGCCATTGCACTCCAGCCTGGGCAACAAGAGCTAACTCCATCTCAAAACAAAAGGAGAAAAAAAAAAAGCTCATGTTTTGTCACTCAGGCTGGAGTACAGTGGCATGATCATGGCTTATTGCCCACTGCAGACTCAGACTCCTGAGCTCAAGCAGTCCTCCAGAGTAGCTTGGACTACAGGTGTGTGCCACTGTGCCCAGCTGAAAATGCAAAATATTTTCTTCACATGGTGGTTTTTTTTTTTTTTTGTTGTGGTAGAATTTGCTTCTTGTGGCCCAGGCTGGAGTGCAGTGGTGAGATCTTAGCTCACCGAAATCTCTGCCTCCCAGGTTCAAGCCATTTTCCTGCCTCAGCCTCCTGAGTAGCTGGAACTACAGACATGCGCCACCACACCTGGCTAATTTTGTGTTTTTAGTAGAGACAGGATTTCTTCATGTTGGTCAGGCTGGTCTTGAACTCCTGACCTCAGGTGTTCTGCCTTCCTCAGCCTCCCAAAGTGCTGGGATTACAGGCGTGAGCAACCGCGTCCAGCCTTTCATATTGTTTTTATAGTCAGAGACACACAGACATTATTGGTATTCTTTTTGTTTTTATTTGGAAAATTTTAAAATTATTTTACTCCTATGCTTCCAATGAAACATTATTTTTAAACATTTTTTTCAGATGATATTAGTCCATTGAAATTGGGAATACTTTTTATTTTTATTGTTTATTTATTTTTGAGACTGGGTCTAACTCTGACTCCCAGGCTGGAGTGCAGTGGCACGATCTTGGCTTACTGCAACCTGTTTCCCAGGCTCAAGCGATTCTTCAGCCTTAGCCTCCCAATTAGCTGAGACTAGAGGCATCAGCCACCATGCCCGGCTGATTTTTGTATTCTTTATAGAAATGGAGTTTTGGCCAGGCATGGTGGCTCACGCCTGTAATCCAAGCACTTTGGAGGCCAAGGCGGGTGGATCACCTGAGGTCGAGAGTTCAAGACCAGCCTGACCAACGTGGTGAAAGCCCATCTTTATTAAAAAAAAAAAAAAAGAAGAAAAAGAAGAAAAAAAAGAAATGGGGTTTCACCATGTTGCGCACACTGGTCTCAAACTCGTAAGTTCAAGTGATCCTCCTGCCTTGGCCTCCCAAAGTGCTGGGATTACAGGCATGAGCCACTGCGCCTGGCTGAGGAATACTTTTAACTTTGAGTTCTGTTGTTCTTGGTGGGTTTTATTTAGCTGGAAAGACAAGTATATGCCAATTTACCCCAAATGTAAAAAAGAGTCAGAATTCTAAAAAATTTTTAGTGAAAGCCAAGTGACATTATAACATAGAATTTACTATAATTAAAATACCCCATGGTTTTGCTCATGACCTAAATTAACATTTTATGGATCCAATTATAAGGGCATTTTCCAGAGTGGATTTAGTATAGTCAACTTTTTTCTGTATTCCTAGGAGAGTTTTTTAAAAGACTGAAGCTTTATGTCTGTGAAAGTCACAACAGATCTTGCTGGTCTAGGAATACTGATTCATGAGAAGCTTATCAAAATTCTAATTTCTCTGTGGCATTTCACAGTTGTGCTGGGATTGATTTGGTTTCAGTGAGATTCAATGGAGAAACTTAGCTATTGTCAGGAGGATATACCTGAAGCCTAGTGATAATTGGAAATAGAAGAGAATACTCATAATGAATAAACTAGAGAGGGAAGAGAAATACTGCTAAATGTTGAGTAGGACCAGTGAAAATTTAAAGCCCCACTTAGAATTTTTGCAACCTAATAACTTCTGACGCTACTGGGTTTCACTAACCTACACAGTAAACTCAGCAATGTTGTTCCTATTTTTCCCTGAGGCCTACTTCCCACTAGATGAAGTATAGGCTGAACTGGTACTTCTTGTCTCCCTTTGCACAGGAAAATGATGGACTCCGGACAGATTGATTTTTACCAACATGACAAAGTTTGCTCCAATACCTGCAGAAGCACCAAATTTGATCTTCTGATCAGCAGTGCAAGAGCTCCAGTGCCAGGACAGCAGACAAGTGTGGTGCAGACACCCACTTCGGCTGATGGTAGGGGGTAGGAAACCACCTGAAAACCCACTGTGTTTTTCAGCGGAACTTCCCCCTTATTTCTCCCTTGTATTTTCTTTCTCTTTTTTGTTTTTTGTGTTTTTTTTTTTTTGAGATGAAGTCTCGCTTTGTGGCTCAGGCTGGAGTGCAGTGGCACAGTCTTGGCTCACTACAACCTCCATCTCCTGGGTTCAAGCAGTTCTCCTGCTTCAGCCTTCTGAGTAGCTGGGATTACAGGTGCCCGCTACCATGCCCAGCTAATTCTTGTATTTTTAGTAGAGACAGGGTTTCACCATGTTGGTCACACTGGTCTTGAACTCCTAACCTCGCGATCTTCCTGCCTTGGCCTCCCAAAGTGCTGGGATTGTAGGTGTGAGCCACTGAGCCTAGCCTTTCCCTTGTATATTCTTAATTTCAATTCTCATGAATGTTGATGTGTCTTGTTGTAAAGTATGGTAATCTTGGATGGGATTCCATGCCTTGGAAACATGCTTTGTTTTCTTCCAAATGATACCTATTGGCCAGACCTCCTCCTTTGTTTTTTTCTTACAATGCATAGAAAGGTAGTTCAGCCAGGCACGGTGGCTTACACCTGTAATCCCAGCACTTTGGGAGGTCGAGGTGGGCGGATCACCTGAGGTTGGAAGTTCAAGACCAGACTGATCAACATGGAGAAACCCTGTCTCAACTAAAAAAAATACAAAATTAGCTGGATGTGGTGGCGCATGCCTGTAATTCTAGATACTAGTCAGGTGGCTGAGGCAGGAGAATTGCTTGAACCAAGGAAGTGGAGGTTGCATTGAGTTGAGCTTGCGACATTGCACTCCAGCCTAGGCAACAAAAAGCAAAGCTCTGTCTCAAAAAAGAAAAAGAAAAAGAAAGAAAGGTAGTTCAGTAGTTATAATACTCATATAAGAGTTTCACTTTGATATCACTTGGCAGATTAAGGTTGAATTAGGCTGATTTGAAAAATGCTTTGCAGGTTGGGCCCGGCACTTTGGAAGGCCAAGGCGAGTGGATCATGAGGTCAGGAGTTCAAGACAGCCTGACCAACATGGTGAAATCCTGTCTCTACTAAAAATACAAAAGTTAGGCCGGGTGCTGTGGCTTACGCCTGTAATCCCAGCACTTTGGGAGGTCGAGGCGGGTGGATCACAAGGTCAAGAGTTCAAGATCAGCTTGGCCAAGATAGTGAAACCACAACTCTACTAAAAATGCAAAAATTAGCCAGGCATGGTAGCAGGTGCCTGTAATCCCAGCTACTAAGGAAGCTGAGGTAGAGAATTGCTTGAACCTGGGAGGCGGAGGTTGCAGTGAGCTGAGATCATGCCACTGCATTTCAGCCTGTGTAACCGAGGAGACTTCCTCTCAAAAAAGAAAAATGCTTTGCAGCTGGGCATGGTGGCTTATGCCTGTAATCTCAGCACTTTGGGAGGGTGAGGTGGGTGGATCACCTGAGGTCAGGAGTTTGAGACCAGGCTGGCCAACATGGTGAAACACCATCTCTACTAAAAATACAAAAATTAGGCCAAGGCTCGGTGGCTCGCACCTGTAATCCCAGCACTTTGGGAAGCTGAGGCGTGTAGATCACGAGGTCAAGAGATGGAGACCATCCTGGCTAACACGGTGAAACCCCATCTCTACTAAAAATACAAAAAATTAGCCAGGCGTGGTGGCACACGCCTGTAGTCCAAGCCTTGTGCTTTACTAGTAGTAAGATAAAATGCTTTGCTTTACTAGTAGTCAACACAAGAAGGTAGATTTGATTAGAATGCTGAGTGGTTTTATTTTTTTTTTTTTTTTTTTTTTTTTTGAGTTGGGAGTCTCACTCTGTCGTCCAAGCTGGAGTGCAGTGGCATGATCTTGGCTCACTGCAAACTCCACCGCCCGGGTTCAAGCTATTCTCCTGCCTCAGCCTCCCTAGTAGCTGGGATTACAGGTGCCCGCCACCACACCCTGACAATTTTTGTATTTTTAGTAGAGATGGGGTTCCACCATATTGTCCAGGCTGGTCTCGAACTCCCAACCTCATGATCCACCCACCTCGGCCTTCCAAAGTACTGGGATTAACAGGCGTGAGCCACCATGCCTGACCCTGATAAGTGGCTTTCAACCATTAAACTGAGGTGTATCAAAGATAATGTTATCATTGGCTGGACTAGACTCTGGACACCCTGCTCTAAGGATCAGAGTTCTCTGCTTGGAAGGGCTCCAGATTACCAAATTGAGGCTTCCCACAGATGAAATAGGATGAGCACATAGTTAACTTCAGTATTGTTGAGTTTGGGACTAGGGCTCCTTACCATCCAGGGAAGATGTAACTGTAAGATTATTATTAAAGATTCAGTTAATCCAGTTGATATAATTGGATAAAACATAACTACTGTCATAAGAATTAAAAATATGCCTCAGAAAAGTCACAAGAATGCTAAAGGATCTAAAAGGTTAGGGACGTACACTGTGCTTTTAAATTGACCCCTTTTTTTTTTAAGATGGAGTCTCGCTCTGTCGCCCAGGCTAAATTGCAATGGCGCTGTCTCAGCTCACTGCAACCTCTGCCTCCGGGGTTCAAGTGATTCTCCTGCCTCAGCCTCTCGAGTAGCTGGCAAGTGCCTGCCACCATGTCCGGCTAATTTTTGTATTTTTAGTAGAGATGGGGTTTCACCACACTGGCCAGATTGTTCTTAAACTCCTGACCTTGTGATCCACCCACCTTGGCCTCCCAAAGTGCTGGTATTACAAGCATGAGCCACTGCACCTGACCTTTTTTTCTTTGTTTTAGACAGAGTTTCACTCTGTCACCCAGGTTGGAGTGCAATGGCACCACTTTGGCTCATTGCAATCTCCACCTCCCAGGTTCAAGCAGTTCTCCTGCCTCAGCCTCCCGAGTAGCTGAAATTACTAATTTTTTATATTTTTAGTAGAGACAGGGTTTCACCATGTTGGCCAGGCTGGTCTCAAACTCCTGACCTCAGGTGATCTGCCCGCCTCAGCCTCCCAAAGTGCTGAGATTACAGGCGTGAGCCACCATGCCTGGCCTCTTTTTTTTTTTTTTCCCACCATGTCTTACGGTGCTAGAAAAAATGACCTCTTAATGGCTGGACATGGTGGCTCACACCTCTAATCCCAGCACTTTGGGAAGTCAAGGCAGGAGGATTGCTTGAGCCCAGAAGTTCAACACCAGCCTGGGCATCATGGCGAAAATCCATCTCTACAAAAAAATAAAAATATTAGCTGGGCATAGTGGCGTGCACCTGTGGTCCTAACTGCTAGAGAGACTGAGGTGGGAAGATCACTTATACAGTCAGCTGTGATTGTGTCACTGCACTCCAACCTAGGTGACAGGAGTGAAACCCTGTCTCAAAAATATAAAGATCTTTTGGTCAGTTCTAATATTCTATGCGTAACCAGTGGCTGGGTAGAAGCCAAATCCCTTGAAACCTAAATCCGTTTCAGGAAAGTATAAAATATCTGGCAGTTTGAATATTTGGACACTTGACTCTTTCACTTGAAAAGTGAAAAATACTGTGAAATGCTATTTACAGTTGGCCGTTGAACAATATGGATTTGATCTGCAGGGGTCCACTTATATACATGGCTTCTTTTTCAGCCAATTGTGGATTGAAAATACAATATTTGCAGGATGCAGATCTTGGGTCTATGAAGGGTTGACTTTTACTTTTTGACTTCAGGACTTTAGCATGTGCAGATTTGGTTATATATGCGGGTGGTCCAGGAATCAATCTCCCATGTATACTGAGGGACAACTGTACTTCCTTTTTATTTGGGCAAAACTCCTTTACTTGATTATCTTTTACTCGATTATTGATATCCTCCAGTGTGTAGAGTTTATAATTTTCTATATTTGTGTTTGGATCAATTTATTTTTTATCGATTCTCTTTGTTTAAAAGCTTTTTTTTTTTTTTTTTTTTTTTTAGACAAGGTCTCACTCTGTCACCCAGGCTGGAGTACAGTGACACAATCACAGTTTACTGTAGCCCTAAGCCCCCAGGCTCAGGTGATCCTCCCACCTCAGCCTCCCGAGTAGCTGTAACTATAGATGTGCACCACCATATCCAGCTAATTTTTGTAGAAACTCGGTTTTGCCATGTTGTCCAGGTTGGTCTCAAACTTCTGGGCTCAAGTGATCTGCCCACCTTAGCGTCCCAAAATGCTAGGATTATAGGCATGAGCTACCGTGCCCAGTCAAAATCTTAATATACAAGTAATAGCAAAGGGTATTTTTTCCCCTCTGAATCTGCTGTACATGTAGCTGGGACTACAGGCACACACCACCATGCCCAGCTAATTTTGTATTTTTAGTAGAGACAGGGTTTCACCTGTCTTGGCCAAGGTGGTCTTGATCTCTTGACCTCATGATCCACCTGCCTGGGCCTCTCAAAGTGCTGGGATTACAGGCATAAGCCACTGCGCCTGACCATGAATCTCTTTTTTTTTTGAGATGGAGTCTCATTCTGTCGCCCAGGCTAGAGTGCAGTGGTGAGATCTTGGCTCATTGCAACCTCCACCTCCTGGGTTCAGGTGACTCTTCTGCCTCAGCCTCCTGAGTAGCTGGGACTACAGGTGCGTGCCACCACAACCAGCTAATTTTTTTAAATTTTTAGTAGAGACGGGGTTTCACGATGTTGGCCAGGCTGGTCTCGAACTCCTGACCTCATGATCTGCCCCCCTCGGCCTCCCAAAGACCATGAATCTCTTATCTGATTTTTATGGTTTCTCTTTCTTTTACTTTCTTTGTATAGGCTAATAACTCAGTTAGATGCTTAGTCTCAAACTTATTTGTAGTAGAGCTCTTGGCAAAGCACCATACCTTTCTCTTAAATTATTTCAAGCTTTTTTTTACCCTTAGTAAGTCTGGGGCAGGCAGCCTAGTAGTAATGCCTACCTTCAATCTCTTTCAAAAACATATCTACTCAGGAAACACATTGCTCTTTTGTGATTTGGTAAATTATTTTTCACTTTCTATTCAAAGTAAGAAAGCTTTTTTTTTTTTGCAAGGCAGGTTTTCTTTAGAAAATTCAATATTCATCCTGGCTTACCTAATAGTCTAGTTTTTAAAATAGGGACCTGCAGCCAAGAGGCTAGAATGTTAAAATAACAAGGTCTCTGTAGATGTTGAGTATGAGATACAGGATAGCTATGACTTTTTCATTAAATTCACTGTTCTCACCTCTACTGGATTGCTTTTAGGTAGCATCACACAGATTGCCATCTCAGAAGAGAGCATGGAAGAGGCAGGGCTGGAATGGAACTCAGCTCTCACTGCTGCTGTCACTATGGCCACGGAGGAGGGTGTAAAGAAAGACTCAGAGGAAATTTCAGGTATTTTTCTTTAGGGCTCAGATATCTTTCAGGGTCTTGTGACCCTTATCACCATTATGATTATGGATACGGAAGACCTCTTAATTACTTTTGCTGGATTTTCTCATGCATGTAAATACTAACAATAGCTGCAGACATCCTACTTTAATCTATGCAGTAGCCCTGTAGTCACATTTTACACACAAATCAGGATTCAGAAAGGTTTAGCAACTTCCCTAAGATCAGTTAGAACCAACACTTGTTAGAGCTGAATTTAGCTGTTTGACTGTGTAATCTATGCTTTTCATCCGATCAGACTGCCTCCAACTTTGGCACACCTCTTAGATAAACTAAGCTTTGAGATGTTAGAAGGAAAAAAATAGGTGGCAAGTTTTGTAGGGCATGGCGATTAATGATTCACTTAGAGGGGACCAGAAGAAGCTTCACATCACTCTCCATCTATTAATTCATTTAATAAGTATTTATTATTGCCTATTTTTAGTTGGCACTGTTGTAAGATGCTAGGTATGTACATGAAAAAACACAGCCACCACCCTCAGAGAGCTTATAGCCCCACCTATCCTATCCAACTGTTTTGTTTTGTTTTCTTAGGTATAGAGCTAGGGAGTACATCATAATCAATATTCAATTTATTATCTTTATTATTTAACTTTTAGGATATTAAATATCTCCCTCTTTTTTTTTTTTTTTTTTTGAGACGGAGTTTTGCTCTTGTTATCTAGGCTGGAGGGCAGTGGCGTGATCTTGCTTACCGTAACCTCTGCCTCCCGGGTTCAAGTGATTCTCCTGCCTTAGCCTCCCGAGTAGTTGGGATTACAGCCATGCACCACCATGCCCAGCTAATTTTTTGTATTTTTAGTAGAGACAAGGTTTCACCATGTTGGCCAGGTCTTAAACTCCTGACCTCAGGTGATCGACCCGCCTCGGCCTCCCAAAGTGCTGGGATTATAGGCGTGAGCCACCGTGCCCGGCCTAATGTGTCGTTTTTAAATTAAATTAAAATTAAATAATATTTAATGTTAAATATTTCATGTTTATTTAATACTAACATGTTTAATAGTTAATGTAATTAATATCTTTGTTGGAGGAAAACTGTTCTTTGTTGCGAGAACTATGATAAATTGAGGCAATTATTCCAAGCACCTATGCTACTGAAGGGGCTAAATGATTAGGTGCCAACTCAGGGAAGCATCTTGTATTCCAGAGTGTCTTCCCTTTTTTCAGAAATGGCCCAAGAAGAAATCCTTTTGAATTAAATAATTTTGAATTTAACATTGTAGACGTTTGCCTAAATATCTATGTAGCATCTCTTGTTTACCCTCTGTCTTATCCTTGTGACAGAGGACACTTTGATGTTCTGGAAAGGAATAGCTGATGTAGGGCTGATGGAAGAGGTTGTCTGCAATATACAGAAGGAAATAGAGGAGCTACTCAGGGGAGTTCAGCAGCGGCTCATCCAGGCTCCTTTTCAAGTCACAGGTAAGTGCACTGCTCCTAATATTAGTAGTCATGTATTGAATACTCATCTCCGTAGGCAGGTCCTATAAGCCTTGCAAAAACCCTGATGTATAGGTATTATTATCTTAATTTTACAGATAAGGAAACTAAAGCTCATATAAGTTTAGTCACTTGTCCAAGGTTCATAACTAGGTTTTGAACTCAGATCTGGCCACGCTTTTCCACAGGTAATTTTTGCCTTTATAAATGGTGCCAGTAGTCTGGGCAATATAGTAAGATGCTATCTGTACAAAAAACTTTTTTTTTTTTTTGATTTGGAGTCTTGCTTTGTCTCCTAGGCTGGTGTGCAGTGGCATGGTCTCAGCTCACTGCAACCTCCACCTCCTGGGTTTTAAACAATTTTCTCTGCCTCAGCCTCCCGAGTAACTGGGATTACGGGCACCTGCCATCATGCCCAGCTAATTTTTGTATTTTTAGTAGAGATGGGGTTTCGCCATGTTGGCCAAGCTGGGCTTGAACTTCTCACCTCAGATGATCCACCTGTCTCAGCCTCCCAAAATGCTGGAATTACAGGCATGAGCCACCGTGCTGGGGCTACAAAAAACTTTTTTAAATTTAGCAGGGTGTGCTTGGTATTGGGTGCCTGTAGTCCCAGCTACTTGGGAGGCTAAGGCTTGGGAGAATCACTTGAACCCGGCAGTTCAATGCTTCAGGGAGCTATGATCATACCACTGTACTCCAGCCTGGGTGACAGAGCAAGACCCTGTCTCAAAAACAAAACAAAACAAAACAAAAAACAGGCTGCATGTGGTAGCTCATACCTGTAATTCCAGTACATTAGGAGGCTGAGATGGGTGGATTATTTGAGGTTAGGAGTTCGAGATCAGCCTGGCCAACTGAGTAAAACCCTGTCTCTATCAAAAATATTAAAATAAAAAAAAATTAGCCGGGTGTGGTACATGTTTGTAATCCCAGCTACTTGAGAGATTTGAGGCACAAAAATCACCACAGGAGACAGAAGTTGCAGTGAGCCAAGATCATCACCATTACACTCCAGTCTGGGTGACAGAGCAAGACTGCATCTAAAAAAAAAAAAAAAAAGGTGACAGAAAGCATTCTCTCTCTCTTTCTCTTGATATATGTATTTTCTCTCTCTCTCTTTTTTTTTTTTTAATGAGACAGAGTTTCACACAGTCGCCCAGGCTGGATTGTAGTGGCGTGATCAGCTCACTGCAACCTCCACCTCCTGAGTTCAAGCAATTCTTCTGCCTCGGCCTCCCAAGTAGCTGGGATTACAGGTGCATGCCCCCATTCCTGGCTAGTTGTTTGTATTATTATTATTTTTTAAAATTTCATGGATCATAGGAAACAAGTATTTTTAATAGAGATGGGGTCTCACCATGTTGGCCAGACTGGTCTTCAACTCCTGACCTCAGGTGATCTACCCGCCTTGGCCTTCGAAAGTGCTGGGATTACGGGTATAAGCCACCATGCCCAGCTGATATATGTTTATTTTCAGACTCTCTCTCTTTACACTCATTATGTGTGTATGTACGCTACGTGTATGTATAAAGAGAGAGTCTGAAAATTGGAGAAATCCACTTGCTTTTAGATTATTCTCATATCCTGTTAATTTAAGGCTTTGTGAACTTATATGTTCATTTATATCTGTTTCTGAATACTTTCAGGGTGTTGCTGTGCAGATGTGAAGGGATGTTCTAATCTGATAGAAATGGGGTTATAGGCTGGGCGTGGTGGCTCATGCCTGTAATCCCAGCACTTTGGGAGGCTGAGGAGGGTGGATCACCTGAGATCAGGAGTTGAAGATCAGTCTGGCCAACATGGTGAAACCCTGTCTACAAAAATACAAAAAGTAGCCAGGCATGATGGCGGGTGCCTGTAATCCCAGCTACTCAGGATGCTGAGGCGGGAGAATCACTTGAATCCAGGAGGTAGAGGTTGCAATAAGCTGAGATCATGCCATTGCACTCTAGCCTGGGCGACAGAGTAAGA
Organism: Cacajao melanocephalus; assembly: GCA_963573385.1. Lineage (NCBI taxonomy): Eukaryota > Metazoa > Chordata > Mammalia > Primates > Pitheciidae > Cacajao > Cacajao melanocephalus. Next base: position 122,585 of record CAUYLG010063277.1, read on the forward strand.
CTCCGTCTCAAAAAACAAGACAACAAAAAAGAAATGGGGTTATGATGAGACCTTGTGTGTTTAGTGAATTCTTATTTTTGTTAGTCATTTCTTGTTACTTCTTTACAACCCTTAACTTATATACCCCACTGCAGAATATTTATTTATTTCTTGAGACAGATTCGCTCTTATTGCCTAGGTGGAGTGCAATGGCATGATCTTGGCTCACTGCAACCTCTACTTCCTGGGTTTAAGTGATTCTCTTGCCTCAACCTTTCAAGTAGCCGGGATTACAGGCACATGCCACCTAATTTTGCCCAGCTAATTTTGTATTTTTAGTAGAGACTGGGTTTCTCCATGTTGGTCAGGCTGATGTCAAACTCCCAACCTCAGGTGATCTGCCCACCTGGGCCTCCCAAAGCGCTGGGATTACAGATGTGAGCCACCGCGCCCAGCTGACAGCAGAATCTTTTTAAACATTTAAAATGACTTATGCTTGGAGTGCAAACCAAAAAACCACAAATAATATAGAAAGTGGCCGGGTGCGGTGGTTCATGCCTGTAATCCCAGCACTTTGGTAGGTCAAGGCGGGCAGGTCACAAGGTCAGGAGTTCAAGACCAGCCTGACTAACATGGTGACACCTCGTCTCTACTAAAAAAAAATACAAAAATTAGCCAGGCATGGTGGGATGCGCCTGCAGTCCCACCTACTCGGGAGGCTAAGGCAGGAGAACTGCTTGAATCAGGGTGGTGGTGGAGATTACAGTGAGCCGAGATTATGCCACTGCACTCCAGCCTGTGCGACAGCAAGATTCCATCTCACAGCCGGGCGCAGTGGCTCACGCCCATAATCCTAGCACTTTGGGAGGCTGAGGTGGGTGGATCACCTGAGGTCAGGAGTTCAAGACCAGCCTGGCCGTCATGGTGAAACCCCATCTTTAAAAAAAAAAAGATTCCCTCTCACACACACAAAAAAGCAATGCTATTTTAGTGGTGGTCAAAGAAGACCTCTCTAAGGAGGTGACATTTGAGCAGAGACCTGAATTGAAAGAGCTAGTTATGTGACAAGCTGGGAGAAAGAACATTCCAGGGAGAGAGAACAAAGATCTTGAAGTGGCAGTGAGCCAGATGAGTCCAAAGAATTATAGAAACACCAGTGCAGCTGGGCACAGTGGCTCACGCCTGTAATCCCAGCACTTTGGGAGGCCAAGGTGGGTGGATCATGAGGTCAAGAGTTCGAGACCAACTTGGCCAACATGGTGAAACCCCGTCTCTAATAAAGATACAAAAAATTAGCTGGGCATGGTGGTGCGCAGCTGTAATCCCAGTTACTTGGGTGGCTGAGGCATGAGAATCGCTGGAACCTGGGAGGCAGAGGTTACGGTGAGCCAAGATCGCATCATTGCATTCTAGCCCGAATGACAGGGCAAGACTTTGTCTCAAAAAAAAAAAAAATTGGGAACAGTCATATATGATAAAGGTTGAAGGTACACAGAGGGGACAGTTTAGATAAACCATCATAGTGATTTTGAGCAGGGAGTGAAGTGACCAGATTCTTATTTTTCTTTTACTTTATTAATTTATTTATTTTGAGACAGGGTCTCGCTCTGTCACCAAGGCTGGAGTACAATGGCATGATCACAGCTTACTGCAGCTTCAACCTCCTGGGCTCAACCAATCCTTCTATCTCAACCTCCTGAGTAACTGGGACTAGAGGTGTGCACCACCATGCCTGGCTGATTTTTTTTATTTTTTTGTAATGACAGGGTCTTACTGTGTTATCTAAGCTGGTCTTGAACTCTTGGGGTTGAAGTGATCCTCCTGCCTTTGCCCCCCAAAGTGCTGGGATTACAGGCATGGAGCCACCATGCCTGGCCCAGATTTTTTTTTTTTTTTTTTTTTTGAGATAGAGTTTCTGTCTTGTTGCCCAGGCTGGAGTGCAATGGTGTGATTTCGGCTCACTGCAACCTCCGCCTGCCGGGTTTAAGCAGTTCCTCTGTCTCAGCCTCCCTAGTAGCTGGGATTACAGGCACCTGCTACCATGCCTGGCTAATTTTATATTTTTTAGTAGAGACAGTAGACTTAGGAAGAAGTGATTAGATTTAGAATATATTTTGAATGTGGAACCGCCAAGTCTTGCTGATGGATTGGATACAGGGTGAAAGAGAAAGAAAGATATCAGATGAGGCTGGGCGCAGTGGCTCAAGCCTGTAATCCCAGCACTTTGGGAGGCGGATCACTAGGTCAAGAGATCGAGACCCTCCTGACCAACATGGTGAAACCCTGTCTCTACTAAAAATACAAAAAAAATTAGCTGGGCATGGTGGCGTGCGCCTGTAATCCCAGCTACCTGGGAGGCTGAGGCAGGAGAATTGCTTGAACCCGGGAGGTGGAGGTTGCAGTGAGCCGAGATCGTGCCACTGAACTCCAGCCCTGGCGCCTGGCGACAGAGTGAGACTCTGTCTCAAAAAAAAAAAGAAGATATCACATGACTCACACATTTTTGGCCTGAGCTCACTTGGTGGTGATGCCATTTGCTGAGATGAAGGTCACTCGGGAAGGAACGGATTTAGAGAGGAAATCAAAATTAGTGTTTTACCTCTTAAATTGGGATGACTGTGAGACCATTGAATAGATATGTCACTCATCTAGACAGAAGTATGAATGTGGAATACAAGAAAGAGATCAGGACTGGAGATGTATGTGTGGGAGTACTCAGCGTATGTATGTTATTTAAAACCATGGGATCAAGTGAGGTGACCATGGAAGGGAATGTAGTGAAGTTGTCCAAGTTAAGGAAGCAATGAACACAAATACTGACATTTTTTTTTTTTTTGGAGACAGGGTCTTGCTCTCTCGTCCAGGCTAGAGTGTAGTGGTGCAATCACAGCTCACTGCAGCCTCAACCTCCTGGGCTCAATTGATCCTCCTGCCTCAGCCTCCCAAGTAGCTGAGACTCCAGGCACATACCATCACACCTGGCTAATTTTTGTAGTTTTTGTAGAGACAGGGTTTTGCCATATTGCCCAAGCTGGTCTCAAACTCCTGTGCTAAAGAGATCTGCCTGCCTCCGCCTCTTAAAGTGCTGGGATTACAGGTGCGAGCCACCACACCTGGCTGACAGTTTCAGAAGTTTTGTATAGAAATGAACAGAGATAATTATTAATAACAATCTTGGGGTTGAGCATGGTTACTCATACCTCTAACCCCAGCACTTTAGGGGGCTGAGGCAGGTGGATCATGAGTTAAGGAGATCAAGACCATCCTGGCCAACAAGGTGAAAGCCTATCTCTACTAAAATACGAAAAATTAGCTGGGTGTGGTGGTGGGTGCCTGTAATCTCGGCTACTTGGGAGGCTGAGACAGGGGAATCACTTGAAACCGGGAGGCAGAGGTCGCAGTGAGCTGAGATTGCACCACTGCACTTCAGCCTGGCAACAGAGGGAGACTCCATCTAAAAAACAACAACAACAAAAAAATAGGGCCGGGTGCAGTGGCTCATACCTATAATCCTAGCACTTTGGAAGGCCAAGGCAGGCAGATCACCTAAGGTCAGGAGTTCAAGACCAGTCTGGCCAACGCGGTGAAACCCTGTCGCTACTAAAAATACAAAAATTAGTCGGGCATAGTGGCATGCACCTGTAATCCCAGCTATTTGGGAGGCTGAGGCCGTAGAACCTGGGAGGTGGAGGTTGCAGTGAGTCAAGATCACACCACTGCACTCCAGCCTGGGCAACAGAGTGAGACTCCGTCTCAAAAAAAAAAAAATAATAATCTTGCATGCCAATCCCCATGTTTGACACTTAAAATATATTTCTAATCTTCATATCTACTTTGTAGAGTAAGTATTACTAATCCCATTCATTTTAGATGAGAAAAGTGTGGAGTAAAATGCCTTACCCAAAGTTGCACAGATAGGAAAAAACAAAACTGAGATGAAACTTAACTCTATCTAGTACAGGGACCATGTTTTCAAAACCTAGAAGTCAGAACTTACAAGCAGATGCAAAATATTAAAAATGTATACATATTTTTTGAGATGGAGTCTGTCTGTCTCCCAGGCTGGTATTTTTTGTATTTTTTTTTTTTATGAGAGGAAGTTTTGCTCTTGTTGCCCAGGATGGAGTACAATGGTGTGCTCTTGGCTCACTGCAACCTCCGCCTCCTGGGTTCAAACGATTCTCCTGCCTCAGTCCCCCGAGCAGCTGGAATTACAGGCATGCGCCACCACACCTGGCTAATTTTGTATTTTTGGTAGAGACGGGGTTTCTTCATGTTGGTCAGGCTGGTCTCGAACTTCATGTTGGTCAGGTGATCCACCCACCTTGGCCTCCCAAAGTGCTGGGATTACAGGTATGAGCCACCGCACCCGGCCTAATTTTTGTATTTTTAGTAGAGACGGGGTTTCAGCATGTTGGCCAGGCTTATTTTGAACTCCCGTCTTCAAGTGATCCACCTACCTTGGCCTCCCAAAGTGCTGGGATTACAAATGTGAGCCACAGCTCCTGGCCTTAAAAATTTTTCAAATTTATGTAAGTAGAGAGAGGGATCTCACTATGTTACCCAGGTCTTGAACTCCTGGCTTCAAGCGATCCTCCTGTTTTGACCTCCCAAAGTCTTGGGATTATAGGCATGAGCCACCATGCCCAGCCTGATCTTTGTATTTATTTATATGGAAAGGCTTACAAAAAATAGAACAATTAAACCAGAATTCATTATGCATGTAACACATCTGTTAAAATGTATTAAAATGCAGTTAAGAGAGTCCCAGAATTTGATGGTTGTTTTGTATTTATAAACAGCACAATGGAGAGTGGTGGAACATTCCTGTTTTAACTGAACAGGCATGTCTTTTGTTTTACGTAGATGCTGCTGTTCTCAACAATGTAGCACACACATTTGGTCTGATGGACACAGTCAAGAAGGTTTTAGACAACAGAAGAAACCAAGTAGAGCAGGGAGAAGAACAGTTTCTCTATACTCTGACAGGTATGTGTAACTTATCTCTCTTCTTTTGTGGTATGTTAATATTCTTGAGTCTTGCCATTTCCTTGTTGACTTCTATTGGGGTAACTTTTTTTTTTCTTTAATTCTCATAGTATCAAATTTTGCTTTTTAAAATAAAAACAACCCCAGGTGAGGTGGATTGATGAAAAAAAGAGGCACAAAGGAAAAAAAGAGGGAAGCTGACATCATAGTCCTCCCCTCCTCCTATGTCTTGTGGAGGATTAAGATGTCTGTTAGATTGCTCCATTAATCTGGTAATATTGGTGGCAGAAGACACAGATTGGTCTTTGTCTTTTTGACATTATTGATACTGCTTCTTTTGGTAGATATAAATGTAGCACTTTCTCCATTATTTGTGGTAATCAGAAATTTTGAGCATATGGTTAATTTGACTCTTTTTATCAAGTACTTTATACTTGTCTCCAAACTAGGTTTTAGAAATATAAAGTTGAATAAGACAACTTCAGTCTTTTCGGGGGTCTTTAAGGAACTTAAGGGAAAGCAGATGTAGAATCAAATAAATGCAAAAAGTAGTAAGTTTTGTGACAGAGGCATGTAGTGGATATTCTAGAAGAACAAGGGGAGTTTTCACTTAGACTCGAGAGAAGCTTTTGTAGGAGGTAAGGCAGGTGAAAGATGTGAAACAAGTCAGAGTTGTGGATTATCAATCTTTGAATAATATAGAATATATTATAGTCTGTTGTAAAGCCAAAAGGGAAGAAAGATCATTTGGTAAGAGAAGGACAATTTAGATTGTTTTACATTTATCTATCTATCTATACACCTGGGATGGAGTTTCACTCTTGTTGCCCAGGCTAGAGTGCAATGGCGTGAACTCGGCTCACTGCAACCTCCGCCTCTTGAGTTCAAGTGATTCGCCTTCCTCTGCCTCTTCAGTAGATGGGATTACAGACATGTGCCACCTTGCCGAGCTAATTTTTATATTTTTAGTAGAGACAGGATTTCACCATGTTGACCAGACTGGTCTTGAGCTCCTAACCTCAGGTGATCCTCCTGCCTTAGCCTCTCAAAGTGTTGGGATTACAGGTGTGAGCCACCGTGCCCGGTTTACGTTTATTCTTATATCCAGATATGTTTTGTTTTGTTTTTTTCCCAGATTATGTTTTAAACTCAGTTTATTGAGTTTTGATCCTCCTAAAGATTCTGGGATGGCTATTATCCCTATTTAACAGGTGACCCAGTAGAGGCACAGAGAGGATAAATGTGGCCCTGAGGCCACATCACTACTTGACAGAAAATCCCAGAATAGAACTCTTATCATCTTACTCCTAATGCAGTGCTTTCTGTCACCTTAAAACTTTAAACCGGCCAGGCGAGGTGGCTCACTCCTGTAATCCCAGCATTTTGGGAGGCTGAGTCAGGTGGATCACAAGGTCAATACATCGAGACCATCCTGAGACCATCCTGGCCAACATGGTGAAACCCTGTCTCTACTAAAAATACAAAAATTAGCCAGGCATGGTGGTGCACTCCTGTAGTCCCAGCTACTCAGGAGGCCAAGGCAGGAGAATCGCTTGAACCCAGGAGGCGGAGGTTGCAATCAGCCAAGATGGCGCCACTACACTCCAACCTGGCAACAGAGCAAGACTGTCTCAAAAAAAAAAAGAAAAAATCTTTAAATCATCAGAAAAAAGTGGTTTTTGTTAGAAATATAGGCTTTTGATCCCTTGTGTATATTATTTTTTCAGATGGTTTTAATCATAGTCTATATAAACTCATTTTGTTTTTGCTTTTTTTCACCATGACATATTAATATTTTTCTTTTCTCTTTTTTTTTTTTTTTTTTGTTTTTGTTTTTGTTTTTGAGACAGGATCTCACTCTGTCACTGAGGCTGGAATGCAGTGGCACAGTCATGGCTTACTGCAACTTTGACCTTCCCCAAGCTCAGGTGACCCTCCTACCTCTGCCTCCTGAATAGCTGGGACTACAGGCATGTGCCGTCATGCCCAGCTGTTTTTGATTTTTGGTAGAGACAGGGTTTTACCACATTGTCCAGGCTGGTCTCAAACTCCTGGTCTCAAGTTATTCACCCATCTCAGCCTCCAAAATTCTGAGATTAGTACTGTGAGCCACTCTGCCAGCCTCATTAATATTTTTCAAGTTGCTACTCAGTATTTTACCTGGACATTCTTCTAGGGATGACATTTAAATTTTCTTTAGTAGGTTATTTTATTGCAGTGAATTTGACCATAACCTTTCGTTTTTCATGTCCTTCTTTTTCTTTCTTTCTTTTCCTTTTCCTTTGTGTTTTTGGTAGAGATAGCTCTTGCTGTGTTGCCCAGGCTGATCTCAAAACTCACTAAACTCACAAAACTCACTAAAGTGATTTTCTCGTCTCAGCCTCCCAACGTTCTGGGATTACAGGCATAAGCTACCATGCCTGGCCTTTTTTTTTCCTTTTATTTATGTATTTATTTATTTTTAATTTTTTTTTTCAGGCATGAAAATTTAATTTTTACAGGCATGAGCCACCATGCCTGGCCTTTTTTTTCTTTTATTTATGTATTTATTTACTTTTAATTTTTTTTTCCACTCTGTCTTCAGACTGCAGTGCACTGGTGTGATCTTGGGTTACTGCAATCTGTGCCTCCTGGGTTGAAGCGACTCTCCTACCTCAGCATCCCGAGTAGCTGGGACTACAGGTGTGTGCCACCATGTCCAGCTAATTTTTGTATTTTTTAGTGGAGACAGGTTTTTACCATGTTGGCCAGGATGGTCTTGATCTCTTGACCTCATGATCCGCCTGCCTTGGCCTCCCAAAGTGCCAGGATTATAGGCATGAGCCATCGTACCTGGCCTTTTTTTTTTTTTTTTTTTTTAACTTCCATTCTCTCAGAATGTGAGTGGCCTTTTTAAAAATGTTCTTTTTGGGCCAGATGTGGTGGGCCCTGTCTCTACTAAAAATACAAAATTAGCCGTGCATGGTTGTGGGTTCCTGTAATCTCAGCTACTTGGGAGGCTGAGGCAGGAGAATCACTTGAGCCCAGGGGGCAGAGGTTGCAGTGAGCTGAGATCACACCACTACACTCCAGCCTGGGCAACAGACCAAGACTCTGTCTCAAAAAAAAAAAAAAAAAAAAAAAAAAAAAAAAAAAAACTGTTCTTTTTGGCCAGGTATGGTGACTCCGGCCTGTAATCCTAGTACTTTGGGAGCTGAGGCAAGCAGATCACTTGAGGTCAGGAGTTCAAAATCAGCCTGTCTCTCCTAAAATACAAAAAGGCGTGGGTGGCATGCACTTGTAATCCCAGTTACTCAGGAGGCTGAGACAGGAGAATCACTTGAACCTAGGAGGTGGAGGTTGCAGTGAGTCAGGATCACACCACTGCACTCCAGCCTGGGGAACAAGAGTGAAACTCCATTTCGGAAAAAAAAAAAAAAAAATTAGCTGGCCTTGGGGTGGTACCTGTAATCCTGGCTACTCAGGAGGCTGAGGCAGGAGAGTTGCTTGAACCTGGGAGGTGGAGGTTGCAGTGAGCCGAGATTGTGCCACTGGGCAACAGAGTGAGACTCCATCTCTTAAAAAAAAAAAAGTTCTTCTAAACTATTTCCCAAGACTAAGCTTGAAGTTAAAATATTATTGGTAATTTTTTAAAATGGATTTTTATATCCCGTTGTCAAATTCCCAAAAAGGTTTTGCCAATTTGTGTCACATTGGATGTTGGTATTTATAATATTTCCTGATTTAAATTTTTTAAAATTATAGATTTAATTGGTACCTTGTTTCAGTGTATAGTTTTTTCATTACTATTGAAGATGGGGAAAATGCAGAATTTTTTTTCCTGAAAAGGCAGTATTTTATGAATTTTGAAAGTGTTCATGATCCCTACCTACTCCTTTTATTCCAAGCAAGGAACTGACTTGCTCTTGGCGTTTTATTTTTATTTATTTATTTATTTATTTATTTGAGACAGGGTTTCCCTCTTGTTGCCCAGGCTGGAGTGCAATGGCCAACCTCTGCCTCCCAGGTTCAAGCGATTCTCCTGCCTCAGACTCCCGAGTAGCTGAGATTACAGGCATGTGCCACCACGCCTGGCTAATTTTTTATATTTTTAGTAGAGATGGGGTTTCTCCATGTTGATCAGGCTAGTGTTGAACTCCTGACCTCAGGTGATCTGCCTGCCTCGGCCTCCCCAAGTGCTGGGATTACAGGCATGAGGTACCGTGCCTGGCCGCTCTTGGTGTTTTATAGTATAAGTCATTGGAAAAACCAAAATGTTTTTTCTATGCTCATACACTCAATACAGCACAGAACACTTCTGTAATCAGATGTATAGGGGTTTTTCTGCATACACCTAGCAATCAAGTCTACAGTGGACACTGACTTGGTATTATATAATTCAGTTCAGTTCTGATACTGTCCACTTGGATATAGCATCATATTCCACAGGTAAGGCTCAGTCCCACAAGACTGTCTCCCATTCAGCCCCAGGTTGTGACCTGGGCTTTTTTATTTATTTATTTATTTTTTTCCAATTGTTGAAGGCAAACTGCAAATGACTTGTGCTTCTGACCAACTGGCTATAAATTGGGGTTCCCACAATCACCTTCTTGTATTTGATTAATTTGCTAAGATGACTCACAGAACTCAGAGAAACACTTGATGTTTATTGGGTTTATTATGAAGGTTATTACAGAGGACACAGAGGAATAACCAGATGGAAGAGATGCATGGGACAAGGTGGGAAGGAGAGTGGAACTTCCATGCACTCTCTAGGCATGCCACTCTCAGGAACCTCCAACAATCTGAGGCTTTATGAACCCTGTCCTTTTGGAGTTTTATGGAGGCTTCATTACATAGGTATGATTGATTACCTTATTGGCCGTTGGTAATCAACCTATAGCCCCTCTCCACTCCTTGGGGAGGTTGTAGGGTAGGGCTGAAAGTCCTAGTCCTTTAATCATGCCTGGATCTTTCTGGTGACCAGCCCCCAAATGAATCTATCTAGGGCTTCCTAGACCAGTCATCTCATTAAGATATAAAGACATTTACCACTCTGGCGATCCCTGTGTTTTAGGAGCTGTGTGCCAGAATCCAGACGCAGAGACTAAATATGTATTTCTTATTATGTCACAGTATCACATATAAGGAACAAAGTCTTCTACAAGTGTAACTGATTCTTTCTTGGGTGCTTATCAGGTACTAAGTAATAGAGAGATTCCATTGTAGAACCTGACTCAGCAGTGGTCACCTAGGTTGGACTGGACAATTGGGAGAGGGATAGTGATAGGCATATTATAATGCAAAAGCAATGAAGTTGGCCATTAGAAGATTTTTGTCCTGGCCCAACCTTTATAACTTTAATTTATTTATTTTCCCTCTCTGGATCTCTGTTAAAATGAATTCGTTTGAACTCTAAGACCTCTTTCAGTTCTGTAATTTGTAGGGACTTCCTGTATAACTTTCTGTAGACCTTCCTGGGCAACAATGGTAAACTGTGGCTATTTGAGTCACCAGCAAAGGAGTTTTCCAGCCAATGCAGCTGGAAGGATAGTTTGAAAATCACTGTTTTTTGGAATGGCCATTGTAGCTCCTTTGTAGGTCCATGACAGTTCCAAAGGACTGTGCAGCCTGGGTGCACTGGCTTATGACTGTAATCCCAACACTTTGGGAAGGTGAGGTGGGTGGATCACTTGAGGCCAGAAGTTCAAGCTATAGTGTGCGATGATAGCACCTGTGAATAGCCACTACCCTCCAACCTAGGCAACAGCAAGACCCTGACCCCCAAAAAACACAAGAGTACCCCAAAACCTAAAATGCAATTAAAAAAAACAAAACAAAAAACACAACAAGAAAGAAAACAATATCACACAACTTGCCTGGGGTTACTTACTAACAAAACCAGACAGAGATACCAGGTCTCCTGACTCTCAGTTTAATACTCCCAAGATTTTACTTCCCTCCACACAAAGTCTTTTCTTTTTTTCCATAGACTTGGAACGCCAGTTGGAGGAGCAGAAGAAGCAAGCCCAGGATCACAGGCTGAAATCTCAGACGGTTCAAAATGTGGTACTGATGCCTGTGAGCACTCCTAAGCCTCCAAAAAGGCCCCGGCTCCAGCGGCCAGCCTCCACTACTGTCTTGAGCCCTTCTCCTCCTGTCCAGCAGCCTCAATTCACAGTCATCTCACCCATCACTATCACCCCAGTGGGTCAGTCATTTTCCATGGGCAATATTCCAGTGGCCACCCTCAGCCAGGGCTCCAGTCCTGTGACTGTCCACACATTGCCTTCTGGCCCTCAGCTTTTCCGCTATGCCACAGTGGTCTCCTCTGCCAAGAGCAGCTCACCAGACACAGTGACCATCCACCCTTCATCTAGCTTGGCGCTGCTGAGCTCTACTGCCATGCAGGATGGGAGTACACTGGGCAACATGACCACCATGGTGAGCCCTGTGGAATTGGTGGCCATGGAGTCCGGCCTAACCTCGGCAATTCAGGCTGTTGAAAGCACCTCAGAGGATGGGCAGACCATCATTGAGATTGACCCAGCCCCAGACCCAGAGGCTGAAGATACTGAGGGCAAAGCAGTCATCTTGGAGACAGAGCTGAGGACTGAGGAGAAAGTTGTGGCTGAGATGGAAGAACACCAGCATCAAGTTCACAATGTGGAGATTGTGGTCTTAGAGGATTAACTGGGGATCTCAGGGCCAGGAGTTATGTTTTGATTTGGAATTTTAATTATTTGTTTATTTTTATCATTGTCCCACTCATTTCCACATAGGACCCTTTTTTTTAAAAAAAAAATCTTATTGTTGTAACTGAAAATGTTGGGTTCCTCCCACTCCCTCACTGAAAACTGGACAAAACAAGCTGCCCTTTCAGAATTTGAGAGTAGGTAATTCAATGTCCTAATCATCTTACACCAAGAAAGTAATTTCTTTTAGGGAAAGTGTCAAGAATTGAGTAACCCTGTCCAGAAAGCCATTTCCAGGCTCATCTGTCTGTGTAGGCATGTGGTTTTATTCTTGTAAAGATACATTGACCAAACTCTGGAACACAGATCTGACACTGGAAGGCAACCCATTCGCATGTGGATGCAGAAGGGCACTTTATTTTGTATCCTGAAAAGGGCCTACAGAGGCCAGTACAAAACTCTGAAACAAAAGGAAGTTGACTCTGCTTTGAGGGGAAGGTGGCATGCCAGCACTAGCTTAAAAAGGGAAGTGTTGGCCGGGCGCGGTAGCTCACGTCTGTAATCCCAGCACTTTGGGAGGCCGAGGAGGGTGGATCACAAGGTCAGGAGTTTGAGACCAGCCTGGCCAACATGGTGAAACCCCATCTCTGCTAAAAATACAAAACTAATTAGCCGGGTGTGCTGGCAGGCACCTGTAATCCCAGCTACTCGGGAGGCTGAGGCAGGAGAATTGCTTGAACCTGGGAAGGTGGAGGTTGCAGTGAGCTGAGATCACACCACTGCACTCCACCCTGGGCAACAAGAGTGAAACTCCGTCTCAAATAAATAAATAAATAAATAAAAGGGAAGTGCTTCGGCAAATATGGGGCCGGGAAATCATCTTACTTCCAGAGGTGCAACTGATGCCTCTGGAGATCTCCAAGAGTTAGTACCATGAGTGCCATTTTGAGAAGAGGCTGGTAATAAGTGGAAGGTGCATCTTCAAAGAGCAAGTGGCTGCAGTGGCCTGTGGCTTTGCAGAAATGGAAAGCCAAGGCTGGTTGTGGTGGCTCGTGCCTGTAATCCCAACACTTTGGGAGTCCAAGGCAGGCAAATCACCTGAGGTCAGGAGTTGGAGACCAACCTGGTCAACATGGTAAAACCCTGTCTCTACTAAAAATTAGAAGAAAAAAAAAATTAGCTGGGCATGGTAGGGGGTGCCTGTAATCCCAGCTACTTGGGAGGCTGAGGCAGGAGAATTGCTTGAACCTGGGAGGTGGAGGTTACAAAAAAAAAGGAAATCCATGGATGCTGTAGTTGCGTTTTGGGGTTCAAGGTAATAGCTTACCTTGTTCTACAGTTTGTCAAAGCACTTACCCTCCTAAACTAGGATCAGTTCATTCATCTGAAACTGCAATGTGGTATAAATTGCTCTGGTTCTTGGACTGTGGCTGTCACAGGGATGGGGCTCCAAGACCATCATTTTCATTGCATGACTCTGGGAACAGGGAGCTCCTCAATCACACCAGCTGCCATTTTTGGTGGGGCCATTTTTTGGCTTTGGAACCAAAAGCAGCCACTCATTTGGTGCTTCCTCTTGTTCTGCCCTCCATCCCTCAACTCTTAATGGCATCTGTCTCCTGGAACCCACGCTCTTCAGCTATTTGGCTGATTTGGAGAACAGTGACAGGTGCCTGCCTGCCTTCATCCCCTTTTAGATTCATTTATACCACAGATGTTTCTGTGAGATATTGAGATCATAAAAAGCTTTAGGCTTGGCAGAGAGGACTTACCCCCAGGCTTTCCTGAGGCACCAACTAGATGTCTCCTGAGTGAGCTGGATGCCCTGGGAAAGAAACTTTGTTTGCAACATTATATTATAGGAAATGTAGCAGGAATGTCAATAATAATGTTGGGGGGAGGTATTTTTTGTTTTTTTTTTTTTAATGTTGTTTGTATATTTAGAGCTGGGCCATTTTCTGTGCTGTGATTCCTTCTCTTTGACCCTCTTCAGTGTTTGGGGCAAGAGTGGACCCTGGTTTTTATTTTTTTTATTGCATTGTTTACTGCACTAGGAAAAATATAGGAATATAGGGAAACTACAGACAAATTTAAGGAGAAATAGGTCAGAAAAAGAAAGCATACACCTCAGGAGTGGGAGGAATTTTTTTATTAAAAACAAACTTTGACCTGTAGTTTTTCTTTCTTTTTTTTTTTTTAAAGAAGGCACCTACCAGAAGCCATGTTTTTTCCAACAGATGTTGGAAACTCCATCGAGTAAGTAAAAGTTGCATTCTCCATCCCTCAGATGTCTATATGTAGCCAGAGAAACCCTGTAACATGGGAAGGTCACTTTTTTTTTTTTTTTTTTTTGGGACAGAGTCTTGCTGTGCCACCCAGGCTGGAGTGCAATGGTGTGATCTTGGCTCACTGCAGCCTCCGCCTTCCCGGTTCAAGCGATTCTCCTGCCTCAGCCTCCTGAGTAGCTGGGATTACAGGCAGCTGCCACCACACCTGGCTAATTTTTGTATTTTTAGTAGAGATGGGGTTTTGCCAAGTTGGCCAGCCTGGCCTCGAACTCCTGGCCTCAAGTGATCCGCCCGCTGTGGCTTCCCAAAGTGCTGGAATTACAGGCGTGAGCCACCACGCCCCACCTGAAGATCACTCTTAAGAATGAGGTTTGTGAACTCCATACAGTTGTCGATTTCAATTTTTGAATAGTCTGGGGTTTTATTTTTCTTTTCAAAATGTCTAATAGACTTAGCAATGAATTTAAAACTATTTGGCCCTTAATATATCTTTAGTGAGGGAGGTAGCTTTTATTTCCTGCTTGTTTAGGTTTTCTGTTGGTACGTAAACAAAAGTAAAATTGCCGTGTAAGACTGAATCTACTCGAATCTAGGAAGGCACATCTCATCCCTACTATAGTTTTTTTTTTTCTTTTTTTTTAAGACAGGGTTTCACCATTGTTGGTCAGGCTGGTCTTGAACTCGCGACCTCAGGTGATCCGCCCGCCTTGGCCTCCAAAGTGCTTGGATTACAGGTGTGAGCCACCATATTATGGTACCTGTTGTTGAATATGAGTTCCCTTACAGCCCTGGTCTAGATGATCCTAGATGGGGTGAGACATATACAAGCCATTGGTATGTGCATAAGCAGTTGCAATGAATCATTCCTTAGGCTGACTTGGTAGTAGCCATTTATCTTTCTATTCATGCATTGAATAAACATTTTTAAGAACCATCTATGTGCCAGGCTTTGTGCTAGGCACTGACAGTAGAGAGATGAAGACATAGTCCTTGCACTCAAGGAATTTATACTCCAGATGTCTGGAGTTAAGAAACACGTATTTCAGCCAGGCACAGTGGCTTACACCTAGAATCCCAGCACTTTTGGAGGCTAAGGCAGACTTGCTTGAGGCCAGGAGTTCAAGACTAGCCTGGTCAAAATAGCAAGCCCCCCATCTCTACAAAAAAATGTAAAGATAAGTCAAGTGTTGTGGGTCGCACTTGTAGACACAGTTATTCAGAATGCTGAGGCAGGAGGATTTTGCTTGGGCCTAGGAGTTCAAGGCTATAGTGAGCTATGACTGCCACTGTACTCCTCCCTAGGCAAGATCCCCAGCTCAAAAAACCAAAACTACACATTTCATTATAATTGGTTTCCTTTGTAATCCTATGCATTTTACTTTATACGTTGAAAAACATTATTTAAGAATTGGTTCATAGGTTTCAGCAGACTGCCAAGATACAAACAGTTAAGCAACTCTCCTCTACTGAGGTACCGAAACAGATCATATTGGGGTGAGTGCTCTGATAGGGCTATTGGCTAGAAGCTGACAGAACAGAGCATGAAGTGCCTAACCCCACTTAGGGGTGTAGACGTGGGTACATGCAAATAAGGGAGATCTTCCTGGAGAAGGCATATACCTAAGCTAAGAAAGACCGCTTTTGGCTAGGATTATTGTACTACTTCATTTTCAAGTAATTGGCTTATTATTCTAGAGAAAAAGTCTTTAGTCTCTTGCTGCTTTTGCTTACAGAGCAAGGCAGGGTCAGCAACACAGGCAGTCTCTCCATTGGAGAAAGCTGATTCATGCATGGGCTTCTCCAGGTTTCCATCAGATGGGACCCAGTGCTGAATCCAGTGCACGATTGGAGTCTACCTGGCAAAAGGGTAAATGCCCAGACCTGCCATATGGTTTCCACAGAGGCCTGAGAGTCAACTGTACAACTGTCTTGTCTTGGCCATGTCCCTGTTTGGTCCCTGCCTTGTTCTCTTCCCTTTCTCAATTTCCAAGCTCTCTCCACTCAAATACAAAACAAAACCAGTCATTCTGAAGTAATAAATGAACAATAAATGTGAATATTCAAGATTCAAAGCCACTTCATATGAAGGTTCTTTCACACCTCTGTCCATATTAGGGAAGGAGGACCAGTGTTAATTCAAACATCTGGAAAGTTAATATTCAGTTCAGGTGGTTCTGACACCCATTAGTGGTAGCATTTTATCCCATTTCATGAAAGGCATTAAAGATAAGACGATGGTGGAGAGTATTGATTATAAAAATAGTAAAAGTCAAGCATGAAATGTGGAATTAGTAGTTATACCATCCAGGTTTTAGTATTATCAAAGAGGTGGAAAGGACAAAGGAAAGGTTGAATTCTGAAAATAGGCATGGCCAGGCATGGTGGCTCACACCTGTAATCTCAGCACTTTGGGAAGGCCAAGGTGGGCAGATCACGAGGTCAAGAGATTGAAACCATCCTGGCCAACATGGTGAAACCCCGTCTCTACTAAAAATACAAAAATTAGCTGGGTGTGGTGGCACACGCCTGTAGTCCCAGCTACTCGGGAGGCTGAGGCAGGAGAATTGCTTGAACCCAGGAGGCGGAGGTTGCAGTGAGCTGAGGTCGCGCCACTGCACTCCAGCCTGGTGCCTGGCGACGGAGCGAGACTGTCTCAAAGAAAAGAAAAGAAAAGAAAATAGGCATGAGGTTGTAATTCACCTTGGGCAATACTCTTGAGGAAGTAGTCCTCTCTGAGACATAAAGTCATACAGTAGCCTAGCTCCTGCATTTTCAGACAATTTTCCTAGTATAATTGATCACTTTCCTGGAGGTGCGGCAGATCCCTTACTCCAGGATAGTTCCTCCCTGGGAAATCCTCCCTGGGAAATTTTTGTGTAGTCTAAAATGTGCTACCATAACAACCAAAGTTGTCAAGGACCTCAAGGGTGTAGTTATGTTAGATTTGGACTCTTGGCTGGGTGCAGTGGCTCACACCTGTAGTCCCAGCCCTTTGGGAGGTCAAGGCAGGTGAATCACCTGAGGTCAGGAGTTTGATACCAGCCTGACCAACATGGAGAAACCCTGTCTCTACTAAAAATACAAAATGAGCCGGGTATGGTGGCACATGCCTGTAATCCCAGCTACTTGGGAGGCTGAGGCAGGAGAATCACTTGAAGCTGGGAGGTGGAGGTTACGGTGAGCCAAGATGGCGCCATTGCACTCCAGCCTGGGCAACAAGAGCAAAACTCCATCTAAAAAAAAAAAAATCTGGACTCTTTGTTCCTAGAATTTCTGTTATTAGGTCGCCCTATTTGAGCCCTTTCCAGATTTCCTTCCCAAATCCTGGAGCCCCTTTCTTAGCCTGAGTTAGGCAATTTGACTTCCTCTAGAAGAAGGTTCTACTTGCCTTAGACTCCCCTATCCACACTCCTACTTCATCCTTCCTCTCTAGCTCGTTTGGGAACCATGATTTAGTTCCCAAATTCTGCCATGTCAGTAACTTTGCCTTCCTGCCATGGAAGTAACTCTTCAACTCTTGAGATGATCATCTCTTCCCAAGAAAAGGAATGCTACCCCCAGGACCAAACCTGAGCATACATTCATAGACTGCAGTCTTCACTAACAACAGCCTTGCTGACACCATCAGTCACCTGAATTGAAGCCCTTTTGCAATGTGCTTGCATAGTGATGATAATAAGCAAGTTCCCCAAGACACACAGACTCTAAAAAACTATCTTCTACACCTGATTGATTACCCCTGGTCCATGGCCCAGGCTTAGACATACCTTCTTTTCCTGGCTAACTTACTTCAGCTCAGTATGAGTCACAATACATAAACACATGGATTTATTTTTCTAGTTTATGAACAATAGGTTTGGATCGCATATAATGGTAAACATGAGGCTGAGTAAGGACTCAGAGAGAAAGACAACTTCCTCGCTGGGCACTCTAGGAGTTACTCTAAGGAAAGCACACATAGAAGGAGTTTACCTGATTTCAAAGTTTACTTTTAAAAAAAATTTTCTCTGATGGTTTCTTTTTCTTTTTTTTTTTTTGAGACGGAGTCTTGCTCTGTCGCCCAGGCTGAAGTGCAATGGTGCCATCTCAGCTCACTGCAACCTCTGCCTCCTGAGTTCAAGCGATTCAGCCTCACAAGTAGCTGAGACTACAGGTATGCACCACCACGCCTGGGTAATTTTTTGTATTTTTAGTAGAGGCAGAGTTTTCTCATGTTTGCCAGGATGGCCTTGAACTATTGGAGCCTCAAGTGATCAGCCTGCCTCAGCCTCCTAAAATGCTGGGATTACAGGCGTGAGCCACCATGCCCGGCCCTCTGATGTTTTATTAAAGATGTCTATACATGATAAAGTACACTGGATGCCCATAGCCCTGATTCTGATTCAGTCTGAAGACCGACCTACTTTTTTTTCTTTTTGGTTTTTTGGTTTTTTTTTTTTTTGAGATGGAGTCTCACTCTGTTGCCCAGGCTGGAGTGCAGTGGCATGATCTCGGCTCACTGCAAACTCCGCCTCCCAGGATCAAACGATCCTTCAGCCTCAGCCCGAGTAGCTGGGATTACAGGCATGCGCCACCATGCCTGGCTAATTTTTGTATTTTTAGTAGAGACGGGGTTTGGCCATGTTGGTCAGGCTGGTCTTAAACTCCTGACATCAGGTGATCCACTCACCTCGGTCTCCCAAAGTGCTGGGATTACAGGCGTGAGCCACCACACCCAGCCTGACCTACATATTTGTTGTGTTTTTATTTTTTATTAAACGTATACAGGAATGTTTACAAATCATAATTGTACGACTTGATAAGGCTAGTCAGCACCCATGAAACCAGCTTCTAGATCAGAAAAAATAAATTAGCAGCACTGCACCTACCACCACTACCTATCTCTCCAAAACTATAGCTTGCTTTTGCCTCTTTTTGAGCTCTTTGTGACTGGCTTTCTTCACTCAACCTTATTTGTGAGATTAATCCATATTGTTGTGTAAAGTTGTAGTTGGTTCCTTCTCATTACTACATACATGTGATTTTGCCACAAATGATCCTTCCTACTAATGCTGGGTACTTGGGTAGTTTCCAGTTTGGACTACTATAATAATGCCTCTATGAACGTTCCTGGGGCTGGGTGCAGTGGCTCATGCCTGTAATCCTAGCACTTTTAGAGGCCCAATTGGTACCACTGCTTGAGGCCAGAAGTTTGAGACCAGCCTGGGCAACATGGCAAAACCCTATATTTAGAAAAAAATACGAAAATTAGCTGGACACGGTGATGGCATGCCTGTAGTCCCAGCTATGCAGAAGGCTGAGGGGGAGGGATCACGAGCCAGGGAGGTCCAGGCTGCAGTAAGCCATGATCGTGCCACCACACTCCAGTCTGGGCAACAGAGTGAGACACTGTCTCAAAAACAAAACAATGCAAAGAACTACCACCAGAAGGCTTGACAACAGTGTGTTCACATTTCCTCATGGTTACACTTGACTGGAACTGATGGATGTCTTAGTTAGGACATGACATCTCCAGAGACCCTGCCACTTCCTATTACAAACCCAGACATACTTATTTTGGTAGCTTTTCTTAAATTCAATAATCTCTTAGGACATGCTTCCCCCAGAAAACTGCAAAGCAATTTCCAACCTACCTTCCTTCCTTCTTTTTTTTTTTTTTTTTTTAGAGATGAGGTTTCACCACCATGTTGGCCAGGATGGTCTTGATCTCCTGACCTCATGATCCGCCCACCTCGGCCTCCCAAAGTGCTGGGATTACAGGCATGCGCCACCGCACCTGGCCTTTCTCTCTCTCTTTCTTTCTTTCTTTTTCTTTCTTTCTATTTCTCTCTCCTTCCTTCCTTCCTTCTTTCCTTCCTTCCTCTCTCTTTATCTTTCTCTCTTTTCTTTCCTTATTTCGTTTCTTCTTTTTGACTGAGTTTCACTCTTGTTGCCCAGGTGGGAGTGCAATGGTGCAATCTTGGCTCAAGCAACCTCCACCTCCCAGGTTCAAGCGATTCTCCTGCCTCAGTCTACCAAGTAGCTGGGATTACGAGTGCTCACCACCATGCCTGGCAAACTTTTTGTATTTTTTTTTTTGTAGAGATGGGGTTTTACCATGTTGGCAAGGCTGGTCTAGATCTCCTGACCTCAGGTGATCCACCCACCTTGGCCTCTGAAAGTGCTGGGATTATAGGTATGAGCCACCATGCCCAGCCTGCAAAGCTTATTTCTTTACTTTCTTCAAGTCTCTGTTCATATGTTACTTTATCAGAGAGGACTTTCTTCATATAAAAATGGTAACTTACTATAAAAATGGTAACTTCTCCTTCTTTATTCTCTTCCTCCAACTACAATTGAAGCTCTGTGAGAACAGGTACCTTTCTTTTTCTTTTCTTTTTTTGGAGACAGTCTTACTCTGTCACCCAGGCTGGAATGCAGTGACAATGGTGACTCATGCAGCCTTCACCTCTCTAGGCTCAGGTGATCCTCCCATCTCAGCCTCCTGAGTAGCTGGGACTATAGGCACATGCCTAACTTTTTTTTTTTTTGTATTTTTAGTAGAGACAGGGTTTCACCATGTTGGCCAAGCTGGTCTCAAACTCCTAATCTCAAGTGATCCACCTGCTTTGGCCTCCCAAAGTGCTGGGTTTACAGGCATGAGCCACTGTGCCTGGCCAAGACTCTTTAATAAATGTGATTAGTATACAATACTTCAAATGGACGTATTGTTTACAGTAGTATAACTGTGTTAGTTTCCTCATTGTAAAATAGGGTAAGTAATACTGTCATAAAGGAGTATTGTCTTTTTTTTTTTTTTTTTTTTTTACTGTGAGACAGAGTCTCACTGTATTGCCCAGGCTGAAGTGCAGTGGTGTGATCTTGGCTCACTGCAACCACTGCCTCCCGGGTTCAAGCGATGCTCTTGCCTCAGCCTCCTGAGTAGCTGGGATTACAGGGGCATGCCACCACACTCAGCTAATTTTTCGTATTTTTAGTAGAGATGGGGTTTTGCCATGTTGGCCAGGCTGGTCTCGAACTCCTGGCCTATAGGGATCCACTCACATTGGCCTCCTGAAATGCTAGGATTTACAGGTGTGAGCCACCATAGCTGGCTAAACAGTCTTTAAATGTACTAGACAAGCTTAATACCTAAAAGGAATCCTTCAATGAATTATTGTATAATTGCAGTATTTTATTTGGGAACATGTTTAGTCCTTTTTTTTTTTGTACAAATGGGGTTTCACTATGTTGCCCAGGCTGGTCTCAAATTCCTGTACTCAAGCCATCTTTTCACTTTGGCTTCCCAAAGTGCTGGGATTACAGGTGGTGAGTCACCACACCTGGCCAGTGTAATTATTTTTTCTTGGCACAGATTTAAATTTTTTTTTTTTTTTGAGACAGAGTCTCACTCTATAATCAGGCTGGAGTACAGTGGTGCGATCTTGGCTCACTGCAACCTCTGCCTCCCAGGTTCAAGCGATTTTCCTGCCTCAGCCTCTGGAGTAGCTGTGACTACAGGCGCGCGCCACCACACCCAGCTAATTTTTGTATTTTTAGTAGAGACAGGGTTTCACCATGTTGGCCAGGATGGTCTTGATCTCTTGACCTGGTGATCTGCTCACCTCAGCTTCCCAAAGTGCTAGGATTACAGGTGTGAGCCACTGTGCATGTCCTAATTTTTTTTTTTTTTTTTTTTTTTTTTTTTTTTTTTTTTTTTTTTTGGGGCCGGGGGGGGTGTGGGGGCCGGGGGGGGGGGAGACCGCCCCGCACCCGGGGGGGGGGGGGGGGCGG